>LZPO01076462.1:27333-58933 GCA_001675575.1 Neotoma lepida
GAGAAAACATTGTTGTGTGATTTTTGTTTGTGTTCTGACAAATAAAGCTTGCTTGAAGTCAGAGGGCAGAGTTAGCCACTAGTTAACCACAGAAGTCTGGAGGTCTGTACAGAGAGGAGGCAGGAAATGATAAGGAGGGGCAGAGAGAGGATCTTGGCCCTTTTGGATGTAGGAATGGAAGAGGTAGGAAGTGACTGTGGCTGCTCCCCTGCTTCTCTGATCTTTCAAGTTTTTACCTCGATATCTGACTCCTGGTTTTTATTGATAAGATTAATTAGATTTACACTTCAGAACATCAAGGTGAGTCGTTGGGGAGAAGGGGAGTATCTGTGAGGGGAAGAATGTGATCAAAATATATTGTATTAAAAATTGAAAAGAAAGATTAAAATGGAGCTGAAATATAAAAACAACCAAACAGACAAACAAACAGACCAAAACAAGATTGACTGGGCATGGTGACTCACACCTTTAATATCAGCAGTCAGGAGACACAGGCAAAGGCAGGTAGACCTCTGTGAGAACAAGGCCAGTTTGGTCTATGTAGTGAGTTCCAGGTTAGACAGGAATACATAGTGAAACCCTGTCTCAAGAAATCAAAATCAAACCAAAACACACACACACACACACACACACACACACACACACACACACACACACACCCATTTATTAGTAAAACTCAATAGTCTTTACTAGGTTCAAAGAATATATTCCTATGACAGACTAAAATGAATGTGCTACTTGTTTACATGTGTTGAAAGAAATTCTTTTCTATTTGAGGGAGTATCACAATCCATTGACAATTTAATGAAAATCTGTATGAAATTGGGTGATGCAATGTCTGATTGAGTTTCAAAATGGGGCTGTTAATCAAAAATGTTCAACTCTAAGCATGAAAACTCCTGTGATATTTCCCCCCTCAAATGCTAAGAAATAATTTTGGGAATGCTTGCTGACTCCTGGTTATTTTGAGCTCCACAAAGCACTTATTGGAAGACAAGGATTTATTCTAGGGACACTCATCATTTACATAAAGGTAGAGATTACCAAAGTCACTGCCAGAAAGGTTAGCCAAGCTGAGGGTCATCTGAAAACTCGAAGCATCTAGATCAATAAAACATTTTTCAATTTGCAAAGTCAGGAGGGAAGGGTGTTTTTAGCGGCAACAGCACGAGAAGGCTGCTGCCTCACTGTAGATGCTATGGATGGGGTGACATCTGATCTACTGGGATGTGTGACAAAGAGGAGGAAATGGCTTTTACTCTTGAATCAGAAGCAGTACAATTTGTAAAATGAAGCAATTAACTTCAGAATGTATTCTACTTAGCTGAGATCTTCTGAATCAATCAGTAGTAAGCTTTAAAAGAATGAAGGAGGGGATGGGGAGATGGTTCAGTGGGGAAAAGTGATTGCTGAAAAAGCATGAGGACCCAAGTTCAGATCCGCAGCATCCTCATAAGAAGCTAGGTGTGGCTGGGCATGCCTGCAGTCCCAGCACTGGAAGGAAGAGATGGGGGAAACTGGGCCATCCTGTCTAGCCAATTAAGTCTCAAGTTCAGTGAGAAACTTTCTCTCAAAAAATAAGATGGAGAGTGATAGAGTTGAGCTCCACATATGCTTGTGCTCACATACATGTGCATATATACTCCCCACCTCAATAAAAATGAATAAAGGAAACTTACTTGTGCTTCAAGTAAATTTTCAGTATTTTCACTCAGAAAAATACCTCTGAAATTCAAGATAATCATAGNGATTTAGAATGAATAGCTTGGTTAAGTGTATTTCTTTCCTGGATATTTTAATGGTAGAGAGCCCATGTTCACAAATCCTTACTTGGGAAAGCCAAGGCAACAGAGATTTAGAGTGACTCATGATTTGAGCTTTCTCATTTGGAGCCCAGGTCTCTGTAAATCATACCTTTTGTAAATTACCTACAGGTTAAATAGAACCCAGAAACCACGAGCACCTTATTACTAGTCTTATTCTTTTAAACTAAAAATTCTGCCTAGGGAAAGCTTTTGTCTAAGGGCAAAGAACAAATTCTACCTTTAGTTAAATGCAACTGTGGCCTCAGTATCCTTTGACCTCATCATGGGGACATGATCCCATGGCAGATAATGTTGAATGCTTTCAAACTACAGAGATATCAGAAATTGTTTAACAAGAGAGCAGATGAGTCTCACAAACAAAAGTCTTCAAGTATAACAACTATTTTTCTTTTCTGTATGTTTGGACCAGTAGGTTACAACCAAGAATTTTCTGGCTGTTATCAACAAAGAGATTCAGACATAGAAGAAAGCAGGTTCTCAAGGGTAGCCGGGAAATAACTCACTTAAGCCTGTGTGAATCACCGAATCCTCAGTTCACACACAGCACGAGTTTTGAATGATCAATCTAGAGGTCATTAGGGGCCAATTCTGCTTAGTGCTATGGTGAAGTGCAAGAGAAATAAAAAGCCTGGGACATGGCCTTTCAGTAGCTTGCTACTATTTGGAAGCAATTGTTGAATCACAAAGGACCCAGTATATGAGGATATTAATGAAGGTAGCCCAGCTTCTGTAAGTTTATTGTTGGTGGGATGTTGAAAACATACAGATCTATCTGTTTTATGTACTTGAAGTTTTGATAGCCATTATCAGTGCATCTGACCTAAATTTTCAATCAATCTCTATAAGCTTTGGGAGGATTTGAATGTCTGTGGGAGAGAGAGATTAAGCTGGGAAAGTTAAATTTATTAGACTTATTAGCTATGAATTCTCATGGTTTCACTTTGAGGAACATATCCAGTCTTATGTAAAGGAGAGAAAAAGCAAAAGTCATTGAGTTAATTTGGAGGTTATCTTTGAGGCTTGTCATTCTCTTGGCTCTCTCTGATATAAACCGGAGACCAATGGCAAATGAGAGATTTTCTATTTGCTCATTTTACTTANCCACAGGTGAGAAACTTCATGGTACACACTGGGTTGTCAGTGGGTCTCTGTTTTACCTTCTTCCTAATAATTACTAGCAAATCTGATCAGCTTGTAAGAGGGTGGCTACAGCCACACAAGGTCTGGATCACTCCTAAGGAAAATCATTTGAAAGACTGAAAGAGTTTAAACTTTCATTGATTTTTTTTTAAATTAAAAAGTGAAGAGTTCAAACAATATTAATATTAATAGTGATAATGATGATAAAGTAGCATGTTCACCTTCTATACTCTGAGTAGCCAACATGTTGAAAATGAACAATTCTGTTGCTATTCCTAGTTTCATGAAGACAGGCAAAAATCTAAACATTAAGGAAATCAGACAGCACACTCTCCTTTTTTTCCAGATCTTTCTTCTAAGACTTGGTGCTTTATTAGAAGACAAGGATTAAAACCAAGGCCAGCTGAATCAGCTCAAATATTGTATAAAAAAAGTTTTAAATGAAAAAAATTTAAAAAGAAAGAGAAGGAATCTATCAACAAATAAAATGAACTAAGCATATTTTGGTAGGAAAAAATTATGACTCTTGGTTTGGAGGCAATATATAATTCCTTCTGCTATCTTTCTCCTTACAACTTAGTCTAATTTAACATATGTTGATTTTGTTCTTTACTTTTTAAAAGTAAAAAGTAAGAAACAAAGTCTTGCTGTATAGATCAGGGTGACCTCCAGTTCTTGATCATCCTACCTTAGCCTCCTAAATGCTGGGCGTAGATGTGAATCATGAAGCCTGGCATGAACGATCATATCTGAGCATTTGCTGAAAGGAGGGACAGAGGAGATACATGAATGAGATGTGTTTCTGAAGAGAAAGAGTTTGCAATTTAGACAAGACACACACACACATACACACTGTATACATCACACACCCATATATCACACACATACGTACATCCTGTGCTGCACACACATACATGCACACATATACCACATACATACATAGACCACATATATACAGACACACATGCACACAGGGACACACAGAAACACCCCCACACCACCTGCATACACACACACCGACTACACACACACACACACACACACACACACACAGAACTCAGAAAAGCGCTTCTTTGTCCCCCCATTTCAAATTTTAAAATGCTAAGTCTCACAGAAAAGGCAACCCTTTATCATGTTGGAACTCAGAGACACACTGAAAAAAAACATAACAATGTTATAACATTTAACAACATAGTTACTATCTATACTAAAAATTTCCTTTATGCTTTTCAGCAAGTTCAGTGTCAGTGTAGTAGGAGCAAGTTCACTGGAGCTGTGTCTCACAGGCTTGCAAACTAATTAAGAGACAAAAAAGTTGAATAGGAAGAAGCAGTCTAAACCAGGCCTCTCAGACTTCATCAGGCATGTGATCTCCTGGGGAGTTTGGTTAAAATGTAGACTAAGGAGGCCTAGGAGATGGCTCAGTGCTTGCTGAGCACGCTTGAGGACCTAAGTTTGATCTCCAGAATTCACATAAAACCTCCAGCATGGTGGTCTATGCTTACAATCTCAGTGCTGGGGATGTGGAGACTGGAGGATTCCAAATTGACACGTTTCAAGCCAATGAGAGTCCCAGTCTTAAAAAGTAAGATGATAGCACCTGGAAAACAACCTGTGAGACTGAGTGTGAGCACTCCCAACCATGTACACCACCACTCACGCACACAGCCAAGTGCACCCACACACAACAAACAAACAAAATTAAAATGCAGACTCTGATTCAGTGGACTCCGGGTGGCTTTTGAGAGTCTTCATTCTAGAACCTTCTGAGTGCACTACTGCTGTTGGTGACTTTGAGAACGCAAAGAATTATAGGAAAGTCATTTATGTAGGGGAAAGTCTTTCATTTAGAATCTCACTTTTATATAGAGTAGTTCCTCAGCACTGGGAAACTGCACTCTTCCCCAGCCGGCTTCATAAGAAGNAGCAAAGAGCCANCAGGCAAATAGATGGCAGCAATGCTTTCTATACCTGAGGTTTAGGCCACTGCTGGGAACAGCATGTGCCACCATAACTACAGTACAATGACCCTGTGTCCCTTAGAAAGTGTCAAGAGTTTCTATTTATGTCCTATTTGAACAGGGCCATGACTGTTTAATATATGTCAAGAACATTTTAATCAAACACAGGCAAGTTGGATTCTTAAAAGACCACATTTTGTTAGTCAGACAATCGCATCGTGTGGAATAGCTTCTTCCACAGAGGACTCAGAGTCTCACACCTTTCTTTCTAGAGTTTTGCCTAGACTTGGCATATAACATTGGAAAGTATGACAAAAGCACTGTTCCAGTGGATGGGGGTTAATATGAAGACTCAACTGGTTAAAATACAGAGAATAAATGGCCATGGAGTGCTCAGCACTAAATGGGTATAACACTGCCTGACGGCAGGGGGCGGGGCATAAAGATGGAAAGAGTAAGGGGTTGAGGAGGATGGTTGGGATATAGTATCTCCTGATAACAACACGGCCAGTGTACTCATAAACTCACTGCAGTGGTACCTGTACAAGACTGGGCTCATCATCTTGTCAAAGGAGAAAGGGCTTATGGGGCCCCACTTTTCCCTGACAGTCAATGGTGGCGGGGTAAGAGACATCATTTTACTCAGTGATGTAATCATTGGCAAGTTGCCCATGCTCCAGTAAGTAACCACCCATCCATGCTCATCCAGGCAACCCTATTTAAATCCAGTGGGACACACACTCATACACACACACACACACACACACACACACACACACACGTGCACACAAGCACATGCACACTTGCACACATGCACACACACGTGCACCATGAAATTAGGAAGGGGACTTGGTGGGAAGAAGAAAGGTTTCAGTGATGTGGGTGAGAGAGGGCATTGGGGGGTAATGTGCAGGTATGAAGACATCAAGGAGTGAAAAATAAGTACACAATAAAAAAACCCTGCTAGACTTTGTACCTTTAGTGTCCACCAAAGGCTTGTGTGCTAAAGGCCTAAGTGGTGAAAGTGCTCTATGAGAGGCTATGGGACTGTGGGGATGAGGAACCTGTGGGAAGTCTTCAGGACAGTGGGGATGCTCTTCTGTTCTCTGCATCCTTTTCTTTGTGCTCTTACATGACTACAAGGGCCCCTCAAGACATGTTACATCACCACAGGCCCAAGATGAGGGTCACCAGGTCATAGGTAAACCAGCAAAACTTGAGCCCAAGCAAACCCTTGCTCTTAAGATTACTTCAGGTGCCAGGTGTCGCAGCTCATGCCTGTGACCCTAGCACTTAGAATTCAGAGGCTGGAGTGAGCTAGCTAAATGTAAGGCCATCTTGTCCACTAGTGAGTTACAGGCCAGTCAGAGCTACAGAGTAAAATCCTGTCTCACCCCTGTCCCTTGAAAAGAAGATTATCTCAGGTGCTTGTTACAGTAGTGGAAAAGACTGTCATAAACACTTAAATATATAATGACTTAACAAAATAGAGTTCTTTTTGATTAACAAGATGGAAATTATTGTTTATGTAGAATTCCCTAGGGCATTTTGGAGTGGTGGAATTTCTGACGTTTGTTTAATGAGAAATTTGAAAACTACTAGAAATTCTTTAGATTTTCCTTAATTTCTTAGTAAACGATTTAATCTACTAGATTCCTAAAGTGCTAGGTCTCCAAAATAAATTACCTTTTACGAGATTTATTTTTTATTTTAAATTATGTATGTNTGTGTGTGCCTGGGTGTATGTTTATGCAGCTGAATGCAGGTTCTGGAGGAGCCCAGGGGTGTCTGATCCCCAGAGCTAGAGTTACAGGCAGTTGTGAGCCACACGGTGTGAGTGTTAGGAACCAAATTTGGGTCTCCTGGAAGAGCAGGAAACACTCTTAGCTACCGAGCAATATCTCTAGCTCCCGAAAATACAAGTTTTTAATTTACTCAACCAATTTTATGTAATTCAGTAGGGATCAGTAACAGTGTTCTCAGAAATAAATATTTCCCCCAAATAGGCCATTATTATTATTTTTCCTGAGCTTACGGCCTGTTCCTTGAGAGACAAAGCCAAAATCTTAGGGTTGGCAATAGATACAAAGATGGTATACAAGCCACGGACATCTGTGATCTGGGAAGCAGAGAAGTAACTTCTCTCCTGCTTGATAAAAATATGTGGTGTGGGTTTTAGAAGGTGCCGAACAGGTTGTTAGGAGAGGGTAAAGAGAGCAGCAGTCTTGCCCAGATTGAACCCTGTAAACTAAGAGACCAACCTTTTGTGCAAGGTGTGCTCACTTGCCCAATTTGGCACTCCTCTTGGGAACACACCCCTTCTCTCTGATTACATTTGTGAACAAACAGTAAATAATGTTGCTAGAAGCTGGGGGTTATCTTTAAAGTGAGTTAATTGGTAACTCATTTCCTATAGAAAAGAGATACGTTTGAAAACACTGTGTTGATTAGGTATTTTTTTCCCTAGCATTTAAGCATATTTATACCACAAATGCCAACTATAAAAAGGAATGGATACATCTTAATAGGATAAGCTGAGAAAATCGGTACTATCAGTTTACTTGGGAGGCTGAGGCAGTTCAAGGCTTGCCTTGGCAACTTAGCAACATCCTATCTCAAAATAAAATAAAGAAGGGTTGAGGGTGCAGTCATTCAGAGGGTGCTTAGCAGCCGTACACTAGGCCCTGGCTATAATCCCCAGTACTTCCCCCCCCCAAAAAAAGGACATAATATCAACTTGTTTTTATGAATTAAAAATACCAATTTCACTAGGTGCCATACTAACAAGAGTTGCTAATTATTTATTGNCACTTCCTGAAAACACTTCCCATGTGAACCCTCTTATTTCTTGCAAACACCTTATGTAGTAAGTACCATTATTATCTTCTTGGAAAGGGGAGGAAACTGAGAGAGCAAAAATGAGCCAGCCACTCACCTTGATCAGAGTCACACAATGTAAGACTTGATCCTTGATCAAATCAAGATCAACTTAATCCATAAGCTCGAGCTTTTCAGTATGGCCTCAGCATGTAAGGATAACGTAATATTTTAACAGGTTCTCTTTCTCTTTGTTGCACAGTAAATATCAATATGACTATTCACATTGTGTGTGTGTGTGTGTGTGTGTGTGTGTGTGTGTGTGTGTAGAAGTAGTTTTGACTACAGGTGTGCATGGCCCATGTGTGGAAGTCAAAGGACAACAACCTTGGGTGTCAATCCTCAGGAGACTTCCACTTTTTGTTTAAGATAGAGTCTCTTAATAGCCTGGTCCTTTGTCAAGTAGGCCAGGCTAGCTGACCACACACTTCCAGGGATCCACCTGGCTCTACCTCCCATCTCACTCTCTCTAGGTTTACAGGCATATGTCATCATGGCTGGCATTGTTATTTGGATTCTGGGATCTGAACTCAGGTCCCCTTGTATATGAGGCAAGCCATTTACTGAATTAACCATCTCCCAAGCCCAGTATCTGAATTTTTATTATTTAAAAAAAAATTATCTAAGCTTATCATCTCATGTCACATGGCAATTTTGAGTTTAAAGAGGTGAAAATGACAAGCTATACACGCAGTCAGGATTTGGGGTTTGCTCTGGGTCTCAGTCCCAAGTGGACACCATACCGATGTACTAATGGCTTTTACATTGCTGTGCCAGAATGCTTGATATANACAAGAGAGGAAAGAAGTATCTTGGTTCAGTATTGTAGGGCAGCAGTCAATTATTAGAGGCCGTTGGGAGGGAGTGATGACAGAGCAACTCAGGTCAAAGAGGCAGATGTGGCAGAGACTGTTCACATCAAGTGGACATGAAGCAGAGTGAGGCAGAAAGTCGGGGTGGTGTGTAAACTTCAAAGGCCAGCTCCTATGAACCTACTTCCTCCAGACAAACTCCACTTCCTAAAAGTTCCATTGTCCCCCAGAGTAGTACCACCAGCTGGCGAGTGAGCATTCACAACACAAGCCTAAGAGTGACATTTCAGATCAAAAGTGCAACGACACCTGTAATAGGAAATGTCTGTAGACAGAAGTCCATAGTGCTGCTCTCATCTCCAAGCTGCAGTGATACTTGGATCATCAGCACTAATACAGACTCCAGGGACAGCGAGGCAAACACTCAAAATCAGAATGGTATTCACTGTCTTCCTCACTGACAAGTGGGCTTTGCTAAAAACAGCCCCGATTTTGCTGGAGTTGTAAACTAAGCAAATGTGACTGGAGGAGACGTCGGGAACAGATGTTGATGTTGAAAAGACTGCTTATCTATCATCACTTTTTAAAAAATATCATCAGCTGAAACTAGCGTTCAATCCCCTTTCTTAAAATTGCTTAAAGTGAATCTGTAAGTCCAACTCTTAAAAAATTCCTAGTGAAAATGGAATCATTTATTTTGAAAACTTTAACTATTTTGTAACCCTAGCTTGCCAAAATTCTTTGTAGATGATCAAATTATTTTTAATCCTTTGAGACCAAGAATGTTCAAGATTATATCTTTTTTTCCTACAGAGGGAACACCACAGCACATTTATAGCACAGTTACTTAAAGATTGAAGTGGTAGTCTATGGAGTCATTTAAAATGATGGCACCCTGTGTGCGTGTGTGCACGCANACATACACACATAGACACAGAGAATATTAAAACTCCTCTGTAGAAAGGCATTCAAATAGGTGTAAATAGGTCTGAATAGATGAATAGTCTCTCACTAGGTTGGAGAAACAAGTGGAGAGATTATACATGAGGCAAATTACTTAACTTTTCTGGGCTTCAGTTTCTATATAAAATATAGGGATGAGTAGGAAGATAACATGATTATCTATGTTATCTTTATCATCTATCTATCTATCATCTATCATCTATCTATCCATCTCTCTATCATTTATCTATCTATAATCTATCATCTAAATATCCATCTCTCTATCATCTATCTATCAATCATCTATCTCTTAATACACCCCCTACAATCAAATAATTGTAACTATTTTTTATTTGTCTGGAATCAATGATCTTGTAAAACCAGGTGGAGGTACATTCCTATAATCTCAGCATTGGGGAGGCTGAAGGAAGAGGATCTTAAGTCTAAGGCCAGCCTGGACTATATAACAAGTTCCAGGCCAGATTAGGCTACACCATGAGATTGTGTCCACCTCAACCTTCTGAAATTATATAAAATGAAGTATAGTATCAGATACTTGGAAAGTATCAATCTGAAAATCATATTGTACTTTGCCATAGGTTAGAACCTAGAAGAACAAATAATGAAGTCAAATAGGAGAAAATTGTGAAGTCAAAAGGCTCCCCNCATAATTTTGAATGACACAAAATATTCTTCCCAATGTCTTCTCATTAAAATATATTTAGGTAGCAATCGACTGATTAGCTGAATCAGGATGAATTTTATCAACATTGGATGGTATAAAATTCTCTGAATTTTTCCAGTGTCTCCCTAGTTATGTGTGGGAGGATACATCTGTTCTAATTAGGCAAGATTATGTACAAGAATCTTAACAAACAGATACCTTAAGTATGAAGATGAAGACTGTTTAGCTGTTGTTTTCTTACACATACTTCCATGGGACCAGCTTCTTCTGTAACCCAAGCTGTTATTTTTCTTTTACTTTTTATTTTTTCTTGTGTTCAACCCTCTAGTCTGTCTTTCTAGCTTATTATTTTTGCATGTATATGCTTGTATATCTGTGATGTGTGCATGTCTTCATGTTTGCATGTGTGTGGCACAAATGTGTGAGTGTGTGTGCATACACATGCATGCATAGAAGCCCAAGGTTGACTTCAGGAATTTTCCTCCATTGCTTTCTACTGTATTCATTGAGGCAGGGTCTCTGAACTGAACTCAGAGAGCTTATCAGTGTAGCTAGTCTAACCAGTTAGCTTGCTATGAGCTTACCCTGTCTTCTTTCCATGCATTGGACTTTTATGTGGGCCACTCCTCCCACCTCNAGTTACATAGGTGTTGGGACATCTGAACTCCAGTTCTCATGCTTGCTCTGCAAGATTTTTCTCTACTGAGCCATTCCTCAGCTCCTCCAGCTTAATTCTTGCTTTCTGCTTTTAAGTTAATAAACAACACAGGCCAAACAGTTAAAGTCACTATAAACAATATTTAAATATCTATACATCAAATAGAATATTTTCATGTAGCCAAGGCTGGCCTTGTATTTGCTATGTAGCCATGGATGACTTTGAACTTTGATCTTTCCATTTCAACTACTCAAGTGCTGAGATAACAGGTAGTGTCCTACCACACTTGCCTTATGCCATGCTGGGGATCAAACCCAGGGCTTCTTGCATGCTAGGCAACTACTCTACCCACTGAGCTAAATCTCCTGCCTCTATAGCATCTATTCATAGCTTCAATATTCCTGTCACACAGGCATATGCAGTTCTATAATTCTGTTCCGCTGCATTAGCATTCATCATGAGCTATCCACACTCTGCCTTTAGCTCATTTATTTCTTGGGGAAGACTGTGTTTGCTCTCAGAAGCTGGCACAGTTGGCAGCTCTGTGGTATTTTTCATTGGCTTGTCCACAGGTGTATGAGTCTGAGAATCATCTCTCTCTGAGATATTGAGTTGATTCATTTTACTGAATTTAGACAGAGTCTGTTGGATTTTTTGGAGGGTTTACAACAAAAAAAAATTACCAGACATCTACTAGGAATAATAAATTTTCCTTTGTGTTAGATAAATGTTCAAGCCTCAAATAGCCAGTGACTATAGTTGTCTCCAGGATATAATTTTTGTTAGAGACCTTTTAAGAGAAAGCATTTTCTAGATTTATTTTGAAAATGATGTTGACATTATCATCTATGTCAGGAGGAAAATTTACAGAAATGAGATAAAGATTTATAGGATTCACAGAAGTTCTGGACTAGAAATTATCTATGAAATTAAAGCTTTCAGAGAAACTTATAATATTCACTTAAAGCCACTGGCCTGAGATAAACATGTCAAGATTCATTTTTCCCTTAACATATGCAATTTTATTAGTGTTTATTTAAAAGAAATATCCTGGGGTTGGGGATCTAGCTCAGTGGTAGAGTGCTTGCATAGCATGTACAAGGCCCTGGGTTTAGTCCTCAGCTTTGGGACAAAAAAAAAAATCCATATACTTGTATGGACAAGTGACTTTAACCCAGCCCCTTCATACGGTTACTTGGTGAGGTGTGAGGAGAGATTTGATGTGAACTTAATCCACTCTCTCATCTTCATACTTGCCACTCAGACCATTTCTGGGAATAAATGAGAAAGGAAAAGTTCTAATTGAAAAGTGATATGTTTATGTGTCAAGTTGATGAGGGGTCAGTTGTGCTGACTAATTTTATGTCAGCTTAACACAGGCTAGAGTCATCTGAGAGGAGAGGTCCTCAATTGAAATTATGCCTCCATAAGTTAGAGCTGTAAGCAAGCCTGTAGGGCAATTTCTTAATTAGTGATTGATGTGGGAAGGCCCAGCCCATTGTGGTAGTTGGTAGTTCTATAAGAAGGCAGGCTGAGAAAGCCATTGAAAGCAAGGCAGTAAGCAGCACCCTCCCATTGCCTTTGCATCAGCTCCTGCCTCCAGATTCCTACCCTGCTTGAGTTCTTGTCCTCACTTTCTCCACTGATGAATAGCAGTGTTGATGTGCATGTCAAATAAACCCTTTCCTCCCCAAGTTAATTTAGGCATGGTGTTTCATCACAGCAATAGTAACCCTAACTAAGACACCACTCCTGGTTTTTGTGGTTCTGGGAATCCAACCGAGGGGTTCATGCATTCTAGACAAGCATTTTACCAGCTTTGCCACATCCCAAGCTCCCCAACCCATATGACCTGTCCCAGTGCTACTCCCGAAGGCCTACTCCATGTAGCCTCACCATCCATCTAATCTCAGATGAACAAGTGCAGTCTGAGTCATGGGGAACAGAGAGGGGCAGGGGGAATTATTTCCACTTCCTTTATTCTAGAGTTTATAATTCTTTTTTTCCCCTGTACTTGTTTTTCACATCTGCCATAAAAAAGAACAGGAACCTATCTATGACTCACTCCACATTGGCTGAAAACATTCAACCCCTAAACCTTGATTTTGCACGTATGGCTAGAATCTCCCTTTTTATGTTTTCCAGGCTTCAGTTAAAAACATTTGGGAGGCTATGGAGATGCTGCTCAAAGGATATAAATCTTTATTCAGAGAGGAAGGATAAAGTCAAAAGAGCTATTGAACAATACAGTGGCTATACTTAATGACAATGTAAACCCGAAAGTTCCTAGGAGAGTAAACTTTGTATTCTTACCATCAAGAAACAGGTAATACATGAATGCATATGCTAACCATTCCATGGTGTATACATATTTCAAATAAATCCCAAACAAATACATATGCTAACCATTCCACGGTGTATACATATTTCAAATAAATCCCAAACATATGTATATGTGTCTATTGATTACTTATCGTTTATGAATCAATCAACTTATATACACATTGATTCATAAATATATGAAAACATTCCCTGTCTAGAATCTGTTGACAGTGAATCTAAAGCTAACACCTCTAGCTCCTGGCTTTTACTTTTACCTTTTTCTTCCTCTTGGAGGGATGGTCAGATTATTTATATCTATCTATATTTATATAATTGAAGATTTTNAAACGACTGATGGTGTGGAATTTTCACCTGAATTTTAGGGTCTTTCATTTTCTATTACAGTAAGGTACTGGCCTTGCTGGGGTAAGCTTTTACATGAGGCTTACCTTCTCTGTTATTGGTATCTAAGGCTTCTGTTAGATTCTCTCCTTGCCTATGGAATACCGCTACTGCATTCTCCATGGATCCAGCTAATCTGTTATGTCTAAGCAAATAGTAATTCCTAAGAGGAATACCCAGGGAAGAGTAGAGTTGATCATCTAACAAGGTAGGCAAGAAGCATCTGTCAACAAGAGGGAATGTTGTATGTCAGTGTTGCTAAAGACTAGCTATGGGAGGTGACTACCACATTACCCCTTTGTTATGCCAGGTGAAGGGTGGCAGATGTTTGCCAGCTAGAGTTGAGAAACGTGGGCATCACTTTGTAGGATGCAAGATTAACATTTTGCTGGATTCTGAGCTACCAAAGTGTGGCCCTCATTTGAGGCAGCCAATTTATGTGACTTGGAGAGTAGGGAGGAAAACATTCTAAAAAAGCAACATGAGAAATTTGGGGAAAGAAAGACACACAGGGGTTGTATTGTTATTTGATCTGAGGTTGGGTTGNATCACTGAAGTTTACAGTGAGGAGCCTATTACTCATGATAAAACTTCATGAGTGTTGTGAAGGACCATCGAAATGAAGAAGGGTTTAGAGAGGCAGAAGGACCATTTGAGAAGCAGTGATGCAGTCTATNGGAACAATGATGACTGGATCCTGGGCAGTAGCCATGACAATACAAATCCGAGCATTCTTGAGTATGATATCATCATTTCTGACACTTTTCAAATAGGCTGTAACTTTTGTCTGCTTTCTTTCCTTCATCCCTCTCTCCTTCCTCTCTCACTCTTCCCTCCCTTCCTTCTTTCCTTCTTGTGTTTTTTAGAGACATCCTATAGCCCAGGCTGGTCTTGAATTTTAAAT
Source organism: Neotoma lepida (assembly GCA_001675575.1). NCBI lineage: Eukaryota > Metazoa > Chordata > Mammalia > Rodentia > Cricetidae > Neotoma > Neotoma lepida. Next base: position 41,863 of record LZPO01076462.1, read on the forward strand.
TCTTCTGCCTAAACCCCCTGAGTGCTGGGATTAAAGGCATGTACCCCCATACCTGGACCCTTTGTTTCCAGTGTGTGTATTTGGCCAATGTTTGGAAAGCTGCTGACTAAGAGTCATGGACAATTCCAAATAGCAATGAGATAAGTTGGGTCAGCCTCAGGGCACAGCTCTCTGATGCATGAAATCCTTTTCTACCTTAAATGACAATGGATTTAAGAGACTAAGTCCTGTAGACAAAGCATTTCTTTTTATGGAAATCAAAACAAAAAACAAACAAACCAAAACAACCAACCAACCAACAAACCACCACAACAACAACCAAACCAACCAACCAAACAAAAACCCAAACCCAAACGGAAATCAACAACAACAATCAAATCCAGTGGTGGTTAATCTTCATTGTCACCCTGATTGGATTTGGAATCACCTAGGAGATATACTCCTAGGTATACTTGTAAGAAAGACCTGCCCTAAATATGGGCAGCATCATCCCATGGACTGGGGTCCTGGANTGCATGGAAAAAAAAAGAGAAAAGAAGCTGAGCACCAGCATCCATCTCTCTCTGCTTCCTGACTGCAGATGGAATGTGACCAGCTGCTTCAAGCTCCTCCTCTAGAGGTGGAGTTTTTATCACTAACATGCTTTCCCCACCACCATGGATGGACCGTACCTTTAAATGATGAACTAAAATGAACTCTTACATCATCTTGTGAAGTATGTGTCACAGCAAGAANAAAAATAATTAGCACAAGACCCATGGGTCTAATGAAAAATAGCAACAGGTGTGAGGCTGAGGCATCAGTATTCCAAGTTCAAGAACAGCGTGGTCTACCGAGTTGAGATCATGTCCCCCAAACAAAAAAGTCAGGAAAAAAAACCAAACCCCAAACCAGATCTAAGCAAACACAACAAAACNTTTCCTCCTTTGAGGCCACAGCATGTTTGTAAATCTGCACACAGTACAGTTGTACAGTGAGACCTACAGATCATGGGAAATGACTGTAATTCAGCTCAAACAAAATGCGACATTGGGTTCAGAGATGCTCAGCTGAATTCACGTTTCTTCTCTATTCATCTCTAGAACAAACCAGCTCGGTCATTCTGAAAGTTCTAGCAAACTTCTTCCAAAGGCCCATATCTAACATGCGATGTTTATAGTATTTGAAGAAATTTTAATTCCAAGAGAGAAAGCCGAGTTAAGTGTCGGAAGCATCCCTGTNTCTGAAGTCATCCTCAGTTCCCAAGGATCAGTCAAAGCAAATACAAGANGTTTTCAGTTTATGCTCATGACCAAGAAAGTCACCTCAGGTCAACTTCCCAGTGAAGTCAGAATGTCCTGAAGCACAGTGTGGGTGGGTGGCCTATGAACAACATGCTGTGGTAGCTGGGGCTTTGTAAATGGCCTAACATCATGATGCTTTTGCAGCTTCTGCTGCTGCCCACATGTGCACCACGAATCAAGAGACAAACGCTTCATATTCCAGGGTGATAATGATGAATATTAATTACAAAGAAATAGAACAAGAGTGACTATGCTCTACTTTCTCAACACCATACTATAAATTAGTCTCAGACAGAAAAAAATCACCTAGTGATCCTTTTTGTTATTCTGAGAAATCTAATTTATTAGAAACATACAAAAATGTAAAAAATGAGATTCTAGTGTCCTAAAGATTTGATGTGATTTAGTTTTTTTTTTTAATTTATTTGTCTCTGTGTGTGTTCACGTTTGTGTGTGAGTGTACCTGTGTGTGAAGGCTAGAGGTTGAGATTAGATGTCTTACTTAATTGCTTTACACCTTTTTTTGAGACAAAGTCTCTGAATTCACTGAATGTCATGTTCAGCAATTCAGCTAGATTGGCTGGCCTGAGAGCCTGAGGGACCCTCCTGNCTCTGCCTCCCCAGTGCTGGGATTATATGATGTACCATCCTGCCTGAACTTTTTACATGGGTGCAGGGGAACCGAACTCAGGGCCCCATGCTTACACAGTAAACCTTTTTCTGCACCCTCCCCGACGCCGAGTCATTACCCCAAGCTCCAATTTGTCTTTTAAAAATCAGATCTCATGGGGGCTGAAGAGAGTATACTGCTTTTACAGGGGAATGGAGTTCAGTTCCCAGCTCCCAGGTAAGTGGTACTTACAACTGTGTGTAGCTTTAGTTCTAGGGGATCTGATGCCTTCTTTGGGGCTCTGCAGGCACCTGCACTCAAAGGTACATATCCTCATGCATAATTAAAATATTAAAATAAAATCTTAAAAAAATTTAGATCTTTCAATCTTTTTCTCTTTATCCCAGAATAAAGGTGAGTTTTGTTGGGTACCAATTCTTANTCTAACACCTCCCAAGGAACAATGGCATCCACCACTTCTGCCAAGTCAGTCTTTCAGACCATGCTTCAACACTCACAATTATTTACTTGTTTGCAGAGTTGGAAATGTNCTTTGCATAGTACTCTTTACTCCTCTCCAAACATCAGTTTACTNAGAGTTAATTTGAAATTGCAACCTCAGTGCTTCTTTGGGGGTGATTAAGGATACAAAATCAATGCAGTGTGGAGAACAGAGTGCTTCAGGCCAGTGATTGGCTCTCAAGTGAGTTATAGGGCATAGAAATCAGGTTAATGGGGTGAGCACTCTAATTTATAAGGTGTCCTAAGGTAATTGACTTCTTAATGTCTCTAATAGGATGTCAAAACAGCCTACAGTCTATGCAAACCTATATATTTATGAGCACAAACATAACGTGTGAGGACCTTTATATACAACTTTCTGGGTGAATATATTCTAAACTGTTGACTGTGATTGCCTTGGGGGAGGTGGGGATGGTTGAGTGCTGGTCAAGGGACATACTGGAGCCATGTCTCTTGATTGAAGTTTTTAGAGGAAGAAAATATGTGACTACATTATTTATGCATGTGAGTACATTACTATGAAGATGAAACATAAGTAAAACTTAGGGGCTGGGGAGCTGGCTCAATTGGTAAAGTACCTCCTGTGCAAACTTAAGGGCCTGAGTTTAGATGCCCAGTACTCATGCAAAAAAACCAGGGTGTAGTCTACATATCTGTAATACATGTGAGAGGTGAATCTTCAGAGATCACTGAGTAGCCAGCCTAGAGAATCCATGAACANTGGGTTCAGTGAGTGACCGTGTCTCAAAAGAGAATGCAGAGAATGATTGAGGAGGACAGCTGGTATCAACCTCTGGACTACACACACACACACACATAAACACGCATGTACACACACGCACGCACACATGAAAAGCCACAAAAATTTCTCCAATAGTTTAAACAGAAGCTTTCTGCATTCTTCAATGGTGAACTGTAGTCCTGCTGCACGCATGAAGAATCTGAGCACTGAGCTTACTTTATCTCCTTCTCTCTGTTGATACTCCAGCTCAGAGTGGAGCTTTAGACGTAAAGAACTGCTNGCCTCCATTCTCCATGGAATGGAATAGCAAACTTCTCAAAGTGTTTAGGTTACTGGCCAGTTTCTTTGAATGTCATTCTACCCCTATGTCCTTCTGTTTAAAGCAATGCTTCTCAACTTTCCCAATGCTATAACCTTTTAATACAGTTCCTCATGTTCTGGTGACCCCCAACCATAAAATTATTTTTGTTGCTACTTCATAACTGTAATTTTGCTCTGTTATGAATTGTAATGTAAATATCTATATTTTCCAATGATCTTAGATGACCCATGTGAAAGGGTCATTAGACGCCTAAAGGGGTTGTGTCCCACAGGTTGAAAACCACTGGTTTAAAGGATAGATATGAATAACTGGATCCTAGATATTTCTTATCATGGTCCTTGGATATTTTAAACCATTTACACAGTTTTAGAGCCACAGTATGATGCTACTTTGAAATGTCAGATGCTGGCATGACGGGCATCATCCAGAAACAAGGAGAGATCTNTTCCAGGGAAACCTAACAGCTGTAGTTGAGCAATACACAGAAGCACTGGGATGGATTGCCATTGTGTTGTTGACAATTTAAGGATTAAGCTGTTTTCCTGGAATTCAAGTTCATATCTGTCACATGGATCTCACTATTGAGTTTCACTTTAGGTTTCTTGATATTGGGATTAAAATTTATATAACACATTGTTACCATCATGTTTACAAAACTGGTTGGCTATGAAAGTCTTGTGGTGGTTTGAATGAGATTGGCCCCCATAGATTCAAATGTTTGAATATTTGGCCTCAAGTTGGTGGAACTATTTGGGAAGGATTAGGTGGTGTGGTATTGTTGGAGGAGGTATGCCACTGGGGGCAAGCTTTAAGGTTTCAAAAGACTCCTGCCACTCCCAGTATGCCTCTCTCTTTCTGTCTCTTGCTTGCAGATCAAGCTTTGAGCCCTCAGTTGTTTCTGTCACNACACCTTTGGTTTACCATCATGGACACTAACCTTCTGAAACTGTAAGCCCATTTAAATGTTTTCTTTTATAAGTTGTCTTGGTCATGGTATTTTGTCACAGTAATAGGAAAGTAACTAAGACAAGTCTTAAGGATTTTCAGCTCACCAAGGAACAGCAGGGCTGAGAGGAAAGATTGAGAACATATTAGAACTGTCTCCAGGGTCTTTTTAAGCTCAAACCTATCAGGAATTTCAAGTACANGAAGATCTGGGTTAAAAGGCTCAGTTTCATAATTTCCACACCCTTGCCCTAATTTTGTGACTATAGATGCTTGGATATCATGGGAAAGAGATGTCCCCCATAAACTCATATATTTGGATACACTTGGTACCTAATTGGTGGCCCTGTTTGGGGAGGTTACTGAACATTTTGGAAGTGGAGGCCTTGCTGGAGGAAGTACATTACTGGGGATGGGCTTTGAGGGATTATAGCCTCTTCTCATTTCCTGTTCTATCTCTCCTCCCATTTCCTTAATGCAGATGAAAATGTGATCTCTCTGATTTGAAGTTCTACAACAAGGCCATACCTTTCCCTCCAGAATCTATCCCAAATAAACTCTTTCTTAAGTCACTTTTGGTTATGGTATTCTATCACAGTATCAGAAAAGGAACTAATACAAACACTTCTCTGGGTCTCTTGAGCTATCAATAAGGATGTGCTACTATATAATTTCATTGGCCCTAAATCAAGCATAGAAATGTAAGAAAAGTAAGACATGTTCTTCCTGCCTCATAGATTGTGAGGGGCAACAAGCATTCTCAAGTTGGCATAACTAGCATTTCTGTGGGTAATCTATGAAGGACAAGAACAAACGTTCCATTTCTTTCTCTCACAACCTAGCTTGTTATGTATNTCTCTCTTTGNGTGTGNGGTATGTGATGTATGTATTTGTACATGTCCTAGTGGGCATGGAAGCCAGAGGTCAATGTTGAGTGTCTTTCTCCTATCCCTCTTCATCTTATGTTTTGAGGAAGGTTCCTCACTGAATCCAGAGCTTACTGATTTAGCTAGACTGGCTGTCATCAAGTCCCAGAGACCTTCTGTCTTCACCTATCCAGGCCTAGGCTTATAGGTGCACACCATCACATATAGTTTTTTACATGAGTGCTAAAGATCCAAACTTAGGTCCTCATACTTGCAAGGCAAACACTTTGCCACCTGAGCTATCTCTATAGCTCTGTCATGCACTTCTAACATCAGGAAAANGTGGTGGCTGTATAGTCAAAAAATTGCCCATACTGCCCTNTCACATCTGAAGNAGACATCCTTTGNTCATTGACTCCTGCATATTCAAACAGTATCCCAGGACATTCTAGGGTTTGTTACTGAGTGAAAATGAGGTTTAAGGGTTATGTAGAGGGATGGTGAGGAAGCATTTGGATCCCTCCCTTGGGAGATCAGGATGGCAAAGACAGCAGGGCTTCCNTAGTGTCTNTGTAGTCAAGGAGAAAAACAAACAAGGTCTCATATTTTTTCTATTGAAATTCATTTATATTCTGCCTGTTTAAAAAGAAAGAGAGAAAGATTTGCTATGGCATAATCCAGCAAACACAGTGCCAGTCTCCTCTGTAGGGTTATGCAACAGAATGGTGAAAAGTACACACCCTCTACAGTGCTACCTTCTTGTTCCGAGGATAAGTCTTTGTTTTGGAAATAGCTGTAAGAAACAGAACTAAAGCAATAGCATTTCTCGATGGCTTGCTGTTTCCCTTCTCAAGTGAGGACTTGCTGGATGAGGAACTGGTGATCAAGATTCTTTTATGTAAAGCCAANGAAGAGGTGACAGCAAGAGACTTAGTGGCGTCTGCAGCAACTNCAACTGCAAGACACCATTGTTGCCTAAGCACGCACAGCNTCATCACCATTCACATTCACATCTTGCTCTATCTGTTATGCTAGGAATCAAATTCAGGGCCTCATACATGCAAGGCAAATCCTGGCAACTGAGATACATCCTCAGCCCTTCATCTTTGCTTCATTTTTGAATGTATGTCCATCGACTCAAAAAATGGATTAAAACACACAGTAGTACCTCCTCTAGTAATTTGAGTAATTCAAACTTCCCTAATTGATACCAAGTTAGTTTTCCATTTCTCTTTATCCCTTCAAGTTCTTAAAACTTGAATAAGAGTGATTAAGATCTATGCTCCCCGGTCCTCATGAATCAGTGAGCATCCAAATATTCAAATACATCTTATAGAAAGAAATGCACTCACATTCTGACCCAGACACATTTATACATACTCACTCAAGAATAAATTTCGTGTGATAATATCCTACTCTGTGGGAGGTTCTTCCACATCTGTAATTCATTTTAAAATGATGTGTACATGTCTGTGTATGAGTATGTGCATAAGAGTTCAGTGCCGGTAGAGGCCAGAAGAGGGCACTGGATCCCTTGGAGTTGGAGTTATAGGTGNTTGTGAGCTCTTCCACGTGGTGCTAGGAAGTGAACTCCAGTCTTCTGTAAGAGCAGAGCGTACTCTTAGCTGATAAGCTACTTTTCCGGCCTCTTTTGGATGTTTTCCATCCTATCCTATTATGAGTAAATACACATGTCCTTCCCCATATGCTGAGCTGATTTAATGACCTGAAATCAGAACCCCAAGAGCTCTGAGGTCCAGAATTATAGTTTGTTCATCCATGCTTCTCTCAGAGTTCCTTTGCACATACAAGAGCTAGTCAAGAAATGTCACTAAGTAAGTAATTTTCTTTCAAATAAAAATAATATTCTCTTGGACAGCATTGCCCAAACTGTCCTTTGATTTGCCTCGCTGTGTTCCTTATGCTGCCGAGAGCACAGCAGGATAGTGTTAGCTGCTTGCCAAAGGACTACAGAATCTATAAAAAAAAATTGTGCTTTAATATCTTCATTGGAAGAAAGAATAAGGGGAAAAAAAAGAGGGGCAGAAGAATAGAGCTGTTCTCCGTTGGTCTGCAAAAATGGTATAGGAACGTGCTGGCACCCAGATCCTATGAAGCCTGAACTTCTGCTGAGCATCACAGGGGCCAGCCAGAATTTTGTGTGATTTATATTTTATCCTTGCTAGATCAAACAGTGCTAACAGGGGATACACTTAAATCAAGATGGCGGTTTAAGGCAGAGCATCATTTCTCCCTTGACCTCTGGCCCATTCCCCAAGTCTTCTGCAAAATCTGCCCTCTAATGTCTTTGAGTAATGAAAACAAACCAATTACCCCACAAGCAGAGTTGCCCATAGCTTCACCTNGGTTTTCTGTAGCACTGACTGTAAATACACAATTGACTGTGGGAGAGAAGAAGAAATCTAAAGGGTAGGGATTGGGGAATAGGAGAAAGTCTTAGGAGGAACTAAGACAAATATCACATTTTTATATTTAGAAATGTTTGCATATATANACATAAAATCATGAAAACAGGAGGAGAGCTCTATAGGGGAGCAATGAGTAAACAAGGAGTGATTTAGGATAAGGAGGTCAATGGGGGAGATGGATATGAACAAAACAATGATAAACATGTAAGAAAATGTCATAATGAAGAATATATTTTGAATGTTAACTAAAAATTAGTTAATAAAACAGACAAAAGAAACTAGAATGACAAAATTCGCTTAGGATTCAGGGTGGTGAGGCCTACATGAATTTGGCTGCCTGGAGCAGATAAGTGCAGGACACTTTAGGGATAGCTTAGTGGGCTTGTATTTTTGTTGCATACAGGTTTATGATACAAGCAGAGTGGGAATAAGCTGATATCAACTAGAGAAGACTCTTGGGTGTCATGGCAGGGCCTTCTGTGTTTATTGGGCATTTAAACATGGTGTGGTTTGTTTCTTTTCCCATCGTCCACTGTGTGCAAATCATGTCCTCCCGAGTGATCATAATGTGAACTTGCAGTACCAGAAGGGCACTCGGGTTATTTATCCCTCACCATTAATTTTATACATGAAGAAACAGAAGTATAAGTCATTTGGTTAAAAGAGAACTTTCTGGGGGATTGGAGAATACTCAGCCTATTTGCATATAGATAGAAGCAATCTTCCTGCCTCCTTTGTACTGACTGGCTCCTAGTCAAAAGAACAACAGCTCACTGTTGATTTAAATTGAGCAGGAAGGAAGTGCAGGGGCAGGCGGGTGTGCCTGATAATCTCACTATTCAGAGCACAGAGGAATGTGGTGTAAGGGTGCCTCCATCTTGGAACCCTTCCAAGGGCTTTGAGCCACAGAAGTGCAGAAGNATCTGGTACCGAAGCAGAAAGTAACAAATAATTGTNCCCTGACCCTGTATCAGCTANACCCCACCCACAAGGGCAGAAGGTGNTTCCTTCTGGGACTTTAAAAGAAAGCGCTCTTTAGTTGGTACACGGGATTCTTTTGGGAGGCCAGTTCCNACAAATACCTGGAGCTAGGGACTACCAGAGCCTCTAGAGACTGTCCTGTTACTACTTCTACTGGACTGGAGAATGAGGGCCACATGAGAAGGCTCCCAGAAGTACCACTTAGAAGAGTTTGTGAAACATTTCCTGTCACTTGGTGCTTTTTGTCTGGTGGGCTGCTTCTGATTTCCGTGGGAGTCAAACTCTGTAGTGTAAGGTGCCATCTTGAACCTAAGACGCATTCATCCCAACCAAAGGGCCCTGATCAAAATGCCATGGCAGACATGCAAGGCAATGTAAAAATGAAGCTTGTATCTTGTATGCTAAAAAAATATGGAAGGACAAAGCTCACTTGGGATTCAGGATAGTGAGAACTACACAAGTTTAGTTGCCTGAAGTAGGTAAGCATAGGTGCTTTAGGGCTTGCTTAGTGTTGTGTTTTTGTTGCATACAGGTTTATGGGATAAGCAGTGTGGAAATAAGTAGCTAAGCAGTGTGGAAATAAGTAGCTATCAAGTGGAGAAGACACTTAGGTGTCATGGCAGGGACTTCTGTGTTCTTTGGGCATTTAAACATGGAGTAACTTGTTTCTTCTTCCATTGTCAAGTTATTCAAATCTTGCCCTCCCTAGTGACCATGGGAGGTCATGATCCTCATTGACAAAAATCCCTTTCCCAGGAAGAGCAGACCTGAGGTAAATATGAATAATCCAAGGCAAAGGCTTACTTCTGAGGGAACTTGCCAGGTACTCTTAACCTTNGGTCCACCTGGGCCCAGCCCTCCCGTATGGGAGCCAGATCCCAAATTGAGCCAAAACAAACCAGAGCAGTTTCACTAACACTTCTCTGTGGACCGACAGACTTCTAGCTTATGAAACTGACACAGTAGCCCTGCAGCTATATCCTTGCTCCTTAGCAAGTTCAAGAACGGGGAAGGAATACAAAGGAGGGAGGTGACATTTCTAAAAAACAGGACAACGAAGCTGGAGATTTTGNGAAGGGAAAGGAGTAACTCAATGACAGAACTGGCCTTCACCCTGTCTGCACAACATAGGAACTTCTCCTTCAGTTTGATACACTTATAGGTGAAGAACAAGACTATGAGAATAAGCCGTTTTCTGGGGACTAACATAGGAGAAGCAAGACTTCTTCAACTTGCAACAGGACAATAAAGGGACCACATGGGCTCTACACATTGTCCATGAAACCTTCAGTGCCAGATTCTGACCTTGACTACAAGCAGGTAGAGTTAATTCCATTTCTCATTTCCATAAAGGTCATGACTGAAACAGGTGTATGACAGCTGAGAAGAAATGTAATGTCTTTCAGTGACCACTCAGAGCAAGCCCATCCCGTGGGGAATGCTTATGTGAATTTCTGTTTTGGGCCAGGATGTTTTTAGGAGAAAACATCATTTCTAATGGGCTTTAAAGGATTATATGCTAATTTCAGGTAAAAATATAAAAGAAATGAAACAAGACTGTCATTTGTCTATACAGCACTTGACTTCACCACCACAGCAATGCACGAATTCTGTCCTGGTACTCTGTTGCTGGCCAAACACTCTCCAGAACTTAAGAGCCGTTTGCATGGGTCAGACATAGTTCAGGCCTTTATGTTGCAGCCAGACTTCTGGCTTCATCTGTAGAGACTGTTGCTGGGCTAACTTGGAAATTCTCAGCAATCCCTTTTCTTAGTTCCCACATCATTGCAGTCTCTGAATTCTTTCTTTGATAATATGAATGCTTTCTTATTAGTTCATAACTAGGATTCAGGAAGCACTGGGAATCTTTTCCTTCCTCCAAAATCAAACACATATACATATACATACATGTAGAGAGAGAGAGAGAGGAGAGAGGAGAGAGGAGAGAGGAGAGAGGAGAGAGGAGAGAGGAGAGAGAGAGAGAGAGAGAGAGAGAGAGAGAGAGAGAGAGAGAGAGAGGAGAATGTATTCATTATACAAATAATGGATTTCATTATGACATGGCATACACGTATGTCCTTGGCCACATTTACCTGAACATCACCTTCTTTTGTCCAACCCCCATCATGTTGCCCCCAAATGATTTTTTTCTGTTTACATTTGTAAAAAATCACCAGAACACTTCAAAGTTTAGGGTTAGGGAACAGAAATATATCTGACAAACTCACATACAAAGGAAAATGATGCTCTCGCTTTTTTATTGGGGGGGGGGCTTTGTGGTCCTTTAATCCAGCAAGAAGATTTTAATAAAACCTGGGTAGGAAGGGTGTTGGGAAGGGAGTGAACCTTAGGGATGCTTTCTTACCCCTCATCTCACTTCCCTGATCTGTTTCCATCCAGGCTATGGAGAGAGATAGAAGAGAACTTCCACTGGTGGTCATCATTCAAATCAGCTGATTCCAGATGAGGGAGTGCAGGATTGTGAATGCATAGAAGACCCTAGCAAGTGGCTTACCAGATGCTTTCCATCTGGAGCTGAGAAAATACAAATGTCATTGGTTTAGATGTACTGATGATGTGAGATGATGAGAGATGTACTGTGCACGGTGTGAATGATTATAGAGCATCATTGGGAGTAAAATAGGCTAGACTCAGAAAGACTGGCATCACAAGTTTTCCCTCATGGGTGGGATCTGGATTTAAAATGCACACATAGAAAAGGGGTTGAGAGGAGGATGGCCAGTGGGAGAAAAAGAAGGTAATGAAGGGTAAATATGGCAGAAAACGTGTACGAAAATACTTTAATAAAATCTATCATTTTGTCCAATGAATTAAACTCATTAGAAAAAGAAATATTGAATAGATAGGAAAAAGGAAACAAAACCCAGTGCTTCTGGAATCCTAGGCACAAGGTGAAAACATCCATTAAAACACTGCATGATTTTAAAAGAAGAAAACAAAAGCAGAGGTGACAGCTTGTGCAGAGCCCTCCAGCAACTAAGTGAGGTTAGGGGTAGTTCTACTCTGAATCCGCGGCCTGTTCTTGCCTTGCAGTAGGTATAAGAGGAAGTACACACGGAAGCATTGAGCAGAACTCTCTTTCCCAAGTGTGCTCTTCCCAGATAAAACTCACATCAAAAGCATCTTACCTTGGCTGGTAAGATGGTCACATGTGCAGCATCACCTTCTGTGACCCATCGTCTTTCTGCAACTCTCTTCCAACCATGTATCCCATAACCTCTTACTTTTGAACCCAGGGACATCATGAGAAATTTCATATGTGTGACAGCCACAGTGACTGAGGGTGGAGGGAACAGCACACTCTATCTCCTAGCATCTTGCATGCATTGTTGTACAGTCCTGAAAGCAACCCTGAGAAGTATATATTCTAATCTGAATTTGACAGACATATGAAGACAGTCTCACAAAGCACTTCCTCAAACACAGGTTGCTGACAAATGGGCAGGCCTTTGATTTGGGAAGTTCATAGTGATTTGAAATTTAAAGACATGGTGGTTAAAAGGTACATTACTTAAGTTATCTGCACTAAACCATATCAAACAGGGAATGGGTGTCCTTTTACTGTTAAATAGAATTCCTTGAAAGAAAGAAGCAGAGGGATTTAAAATTCTTTGTGTGTGTGTATACACACATGTATGTATATATGTACGTGTGTGTATATATATATATATATATATATATATGTGTGTGTGTGTGTGTGTGTGTGTGTGTGTGTGTGTGTGTGTCTGTGTATGGCTAGAGATTGACACTGGGTGTCTTCACTAGGCATTCTCCACCATATCTTTTGATGCAAGGTCTCTCATTGAACCTGGAACTTGCCAATTTAGCTAGAATGACTAGTCAGGAAGTCCCAGGAATCCTGTCTCTACCTTCTTAGTGTTGGGGTTACAGGTGGTACCAAGACAATTTGCTATCTGAACTCTGGTCCTCACGCTTGTATGGAGAGCCCTTTACAAACTGTGCCATCTCCCCAGCCTCCAATCTTTCAATGGAGAGTTGAGTATCACATTTGAGCAGGAAGAAGGAATGTTGATCACAAGGACTAGGTGCATCACACAATGTCACAGGTGCTTATCAGCCATTAGCTTAACATTCTGTGAGGTGAGATTTTGTTATCACATCAGAGATGGGGAACAGCACACAGAGAAGTTTGTTTGTTTTTCTCAGGGCCACAAAGCAAGGGTTAGAGCTGTTTTCATATCCTGGTGCACTGGTTCCAGAAAGGCTTGTCCCCTCTGCTGTGACTCCTGTCCTTGCCCTTCATCAACCCAAACTGCCTAAATTAGATGGTTGTTAGTCCAGTATGATGAGAAAATACCAAAGACNGGCATGATGAAATGAATCTGAAAAGATGATTTCTAAATACAGAAAGTGAAATACAATAACAGAGAACAGATGTTCCACAACCCTTGAGTTTCTGGAAAATTTCTGGACATCAATGGAAACTAAACTAATTAATGTAAAAATTCTAAAATCATCAAATCCCCACAGCCAACCAAACCAGCCTTCCTAGGAGGTGGGGCAACTGGGAAGCCTTCTACCCAGCAGACCCTCTGAGAAGCTCCTGAAGAAAGTGCCATGGACTGCAGAGATAGAGTTATTTTCTTAGTAGGTGATGAAGGAAACAGGCTCAGAGCCAAGATTTCCCAACGGGAATTAGATTTATAACTGTGAGTTCTACACACATCCATGTGATCCAGCTCATTAAATAGCTTTCTGGTTTTTACTCTGCCTTAATCACACAGAGATGGGCAAAAACAAACATAAAGCAACAGCAAAGACAAAGGCAGGCTGACAGGAAGGAATTTCAGGAAAGCAAGTTCCTGTATGCCTTCCCAAGTGCCTACCATCCTTAGCAAACCCTGCCCACCAGCAGAACCCTTTGACTTTGCTTCCAATGCAAAAAATCTTGGTCCAGGATGGGATCATTGCCTGCCACAGCCTCCTAAGAGGTCTCCTTCTACCACGAACACTTTACAATTCACTGTACAGTCACCAGGCAGAGGGCACTTTCAAAATGTCCATCAGATCCTACTGCTCCTCAGCACAAAACCCTCTGACACTTTCTCATCCACTCAGAGCAAAATTCAAGGGTACCAGATACCTCCTGATCTTCTTGAGGGTCCTACCTGTTGCCATTCAGGTACACCCCCAAAATGGTGCTGAAAAACAATATGTGTTGCATGAAGGGTAAAGGAGGAATAACCTTTGATCCTAACAGTGAATCTGGAACACAAAGAGAAATTTAAAATCTTTCCTTTATTGTGAAAAGAATGCTGAGAATTAGAGATGGTGTGCTTCATAATGATTTTTTATTTCAAGTACATTAAAATATTCTAGTTATTTTATACTTAAGTGTCTTAAAAGCCTTGCTTTTAATATATAATGTATATAATGTATGGATACAAGTCTATGGGCAATTGAAGTTTGACACTTGGGTGGCAACTGTTAATGTTCTACATCTTTATATTTAAGAATGTTTTACTTTTATCATCTCTGTTTAGCAAAACACAGGGAAGTGACTAGGTTTATATACCCTTATCTCCCGACACACCCACATACACACTGACAGTAGAAGGGTGACTGAGGAGAGAAGGGGAACATTGGGAGGTGGGGGGCCACAGAAAGAGTAGTGGGAGAGTGGATATGAACAAAGTACAGTGGCATATGTGCATGAAAATGTTATAATAAAACCCACTATTTTCTGCCCTAAATTGTTTTTATAATGAAACAAAGACACTGAAAACAACTGATATAAATGATAGGCAATGCTTATAAAAATGTGATAGGGATCTAAACATTTTAAACATCCTAAGTCACTTCATGACTCCTGAGGTGAGCGCTCCCATTGCCATCAGTTTACTACAGTGACTGAGATGCGGTGTTTAATGAGGGTAGTATGAGTCACCAGGCAAAATGGCACCAGAGGAATCTGGATTACAAAAGGCAACTGCCTGGTCTTCAGTTATCCATTTAAAAACACCCTTGGTATATGTAGGATATGTCAGGAATTGAGCTAAGTACCAAGGATGCAAAACCATGATTTAATTTCTGTCATCATGGGGACCGAGGCAGGGGAATAGACTAGCTCTACCTGGGGAAATGAATCTCAGGCATTTCTAAGTGAGAACTTGTAGGAGAAAATGCAGGCATGCCCTGGTGTCCAGCCTACGTGGCACACTGTGTTTCTAAACAAGAAGTATGGCACACCCCAGAAGCATGCCCCAGAAGTCAGAACACTGAATTCTGAAGTAGCATTGAGTAGTAGTAGCTGGCCTGAGGATGGGTCTGCACTCTCCATGTCTCCTTTAATGTGCTTCTTCCCCATAGAGACCCTGGTGGTATGAAGGCTCACTGTCCAGTCAGAGGTAGTGTGCTAACCAGTGACAGTTGACAGGCTTCCTCTATGTAAGCAGCTATTCATGTACAATAAAGCAGACACTGTCCCCTGAAACTGTCTCTGGAGTGGTTTGGTTCATCTCCATGCCCTTTACTGACCCATGGGCATTGCAGCTTATTGAGGGATGCCCTGGTAACGATGGCAGGAACTAATCCCTTCTCTCATTTTATTGTTATTGTTGTTACTGGGTATATGTGTGTTTATGTGTGTTTAAGGGTATGGATGTGCATACCTGTATGTGCATGTGGAGGTCAGAGGTCAACCTCAGGTGACACTCTTCAGGAGACACTGACGATGTTGTTTTGACACAGGGCTCTCACAGGCCCGGAGATCCCCAGGTAGGGTTGGTTGGCTAGCCACCAAGCCACCAAACCACAACTGCCCATAGATTTGCAGCAATCCATTGTAAGGAACTGTGAGGCATTTAAGACACATAAGTATAAAATAACTAGAATATTCTAATGTACTTTAAATAAAAAATCATGAAGTATATCATCTCTAATNCTCAACATTATTTCAGAGATCTCTCTACCTCCTGTGACGGAGTTTGTGACCCCTGGGAAAAGACTGTAGACTCAATCCATTATAATTAAAGGATTTATTGATTAGGTGCTAGCAGAATGAACAATCTCTGAGCCAAATTTGAGAATGCCATGAAGAAGGGGTATGGGGAAAGAATTTTAAAGGGAAAATTACATGAAGACCTTCAATATCTACACAAGGAAGCAAGACCTGTTCTGTTCTACCAAGTTAAGTGGTTAAGCAACCCAAAACAATCTTTGGGTATCTGTGTAAGCAAGTTACAGAAGCAAAAGAGTACTTGGTCACATCATAACAAGTAGATAATTACGGCTGTATATTTTTGGGTGGGGGCCACTGAGTCAGGGTTACTGGGACCTATCTTCCAGGGACTGGAGTCAGAGACAAATGGCTTGTGGGTACCAAGATGGATGCCTGGCATAAAATGGAGCTTCTTTAGCCATATCACTTCCAGTGCTGGAATTACAAGGATGTACCACCAGGCTTAAGTTTTTACACGGAGTTGAGTTCTCACACTTCCAACGCGGGCACAGTAATGATCCACATTCTCTCTTTGCATCTCTCAGGATCATCTACTCAAGCTATCAGTGACAGGGGTTGTTTCAGGCTTCAGCTTTTGCCCTTGGATCTGTGAGTGGCCTTAGGTCTGTCCAAGTCACCTTGCTTTGCTCCATCCAGACTGTTCTTGACATCTGATGAGGCAGCATCCCTAGGGAGAATATTTTTGTATTTCTCCATATGTTGCTTTTTGTCTCCTACAGTAAGACTTGTCAGTTCTCCCACAGGCCAGCACTGCAGCTCATGTTTGGTGTGATCTCCAGTAATAGTTTATTATTATCGCCATTGATTCCTATCTTTCCCTCAATTGCAGAAATGATATTTTCTTTCAGTCGACTGATGCAGTACCCCTCATCTAATTTCATCCCTACTTCCTGTATTGTTCAGAGGTCTCTTATTCAAGGTCATGCTTCTTCCATCTGTATCCAAAATCCATTTTCTGGAATGCCCTAAGTCTATATTTACTTACTTTCTTAGTGATTGCTTTTCCTGCTCCACATTCTTTTCATTTTCTCCAACCTTGCAGACATAGGTAATTTTGCTTTATTTGTTCTTATCTATAATGGTTTTCTGAAAAATACAGGCTTCATTGACCTTAGTAGATTAGCTTAGATCATGGCTGCCACATACATAACACTGAAACTAGAGGTCAGAATATAAGAAACAGAGGTCCTCAAATTATTTATAACTGTATTGTGACTAAGTAAAATTTTATTTTATTTTGAGGCAGGGTCTTGCTACTAGCCCAGGCTAGCTTCAAATTTACTGCAATCTGCATGCTTCAGCCCCTTGAATGCTAGGATTATGAGCATGTATTGCTATGTGTGTCTGGCGACGTGTAATTAAAAAAAA
>LZPO01076463.1:8015-19641 GCA_001675575.1 Neotoma lepida
GCACCAGGCTGAGAACCAGGGCTGCACCAGGCTGAGAATCAAGCTGTGGATCCAAAGAAAGAACACAGCATGGTGAGGGTTGTGGTCCTGGAGGAAAAGGTGGTCCCTGAGGAAGTTGGAAGAGAAAAAAAGGACTGACTTTGTCTCTGGGGGAGGGTGTAGTTCTGAGGGTGACATGATGCTGCCATGAAGGTAGGCATCTCNTTAGAGAGATGATTGATTGCATTCTCTTAGCCTCAAGTTGTCCTAACACACCATTTTGTAAGGGTGGCCAAGGGACTGCCACTCTTGTCCTAACCAGGGCCTCTNAGAACCACTTTATCCCTTGGCCCTGCCCCGTGTTACAAGGCAAACTGGCCTGGATGTTCACCCAGCCCAGACTTCATTGCATTTCTGAACCCAGAGGGAGCCCCCAGGTCTGAGTCAAGTGTGTGGCTGTACAGTGAAGGTCACAGGCTCAGGCAGAGTGCACAAGCGAGTGTCATTTTGGGCATGCACGTGGTCCAGGACCTGAATAACAGCCCTTTTGTGTCTGCCTCGTGTAGACAAGCTGCTCTCTTCCTTCTCTCTCCCCTCCCACTCTGGGAATAGTGGGGCATATGTGGTCATGACCTTGACTGTCTGGCGGCCGCCTCAGAGGAAAGACAGAGGCAGATGGAGGGCTCTTGATATTTAATAAGGGCCTGACATAACCCAGGGCTTGCCTTGGAATGGGATACAGTGCCCTGAGGGGATAAACACCAATACAACCCCCATCAAAAATAAATAAATAAATAAGACAGGGCCTTGCCTCCAGGAGCTGGGTTCAATAATAACCCTCAACACTGGGAAAGGCAAAGCAACTTGGGACTGTGGAAAAGTGAGCGATGATTTTNCATTTTTCTAATTTGTCAAATATTTTTGATAGTGCCAACAGACAGTAAAGGAAATCAAGTCCCATGTCAAGTGGAAGGGTCCATAGAACTAGTCTCAAATACACTTCCCAATTCTTTTAGACGAAAGAAGGGAATGGGGCTGGAAGGGAGAATCACCATGGTCCAGTGTCAGAGAGTATCCACACCCTCACCACCAGGTCTTCAGTCTTCAGTTCTCTTAGTGTGGACTTCCTCCCTTTCACTCTCTGCTCAAAAAGACACAATATAAAATTTAAAAAAAATATCAAGGGCTGGGAATATAGAGTGTCTGCCCAGCTATGTGAAACCCTGCATTTAATTTCCAGGGAAAGCAACAAAATTCCAGATACATAAGGAATCTAAGGAGCATACCANGCCTCTGAGAAAATCAGATTTCTATCTTCCAGCACTGCTCCAGAAGTTGGGATCTCACAGGGCTGTGAACCCTGAAGGCCAGGACAGCAGGCTCATCACTGAAAACTCAGACCACAGCTTCTAATCNAACACAGGGCCCCTGCCTGAGTCTTCAGCTTTGGTTAGGAGATCAAATTCATTGTATAGACAACTGAGTGGTATTAAATGTATAGTAATAATAATTGATCAAGAAATGTTGTCTGTTCAGTANGTGATTTNGTAGATGGATGTTCCCTCTACCAAAAGTTCGGTAGTCAGAAGACGTGTGCTACATAAAACATCTCCAAATCTTCACCTCAAGTACCCATTCTGTGTTGATCACAGAAGAAAAATGCCATGTTTTCTTAAGATCCTGGACTTTATCAGAAAGAGTTCAAAACTCCAATTTCATGCCTTAGTGACACATCATTGTTCTGTGAGCTAAATGCTAGGATTGACTTTCTTACAAAGCATCTGAGGGTCTTAAAATACTTAATAATTAGATAAACTATCATCTTTGAAACACACAGTGTCAAATACACCATCAGGACTCCGGTGAAAGCTATTAAACTGGAATATGAATATGTATGTGCACAGTCTCCTACCGAATCTAAAAAGTGAAAAAGAATAAAATTCCTGTCNTTTTTCCAAACTGTTGAGTTTCTGGTGACTCAGCTCATCCCCAGCAAGACATGGGCTTAGGTTTCTAGAATACAGTCTTGCTGGACTCCATGGCAGCCGTCCACCAGCTTTTGAAATGCCACCAGCCCTTCTTCCTTTCATAACTGAGCTGCTTCCAGGCTCAAATTCCCATACCAGCNTCTGTCGGGGGACACGCACCCCAAACCATTGCCATGCTGCCAGAAGACCCTCCCTCTGCAAGTCTGGTGCAGTCCCTCCCTCCAGAGCTTCCTTCCCCAACCTAGGAACAGACAGTGGTTCCCACCCAGATTTGATTAAATGTGCCCTCCCTCACTGCGGTCCATATGGCCTGGAAAGGCAGGCCGCCGTTCTCATTTTTCCAGACTCTGGGGTCAGACAGTGCCCAGACACGAAAATAATAGTCAAATTATACAGGAAGTCGTCAGAGGGGTCCGAACACAGACGGGAGCCACCTCTGACCCCGTGACAGGTCAGAGGTCTGGTTCAAGTTTCTCCTTCTTAATCTGTCACCGAAGCAACATGAAAACAGCCCCTGAATGGAACCATTTATAGATTCTACTTATTTTTTTTTTAAGTTTTTCTTTCTCTGGGAGTTGAATTTTATTATTTTTTTTAAATTGTACCAACAATTCTCATCTGAAAAGGTGTACTTATAGTATTCAGAAGCTCAAATGTTTCTCTTTCAGAAAAGGGACCAAGTTAGGAAGTTTTTCTTCCATTAAATTTAGAAATAGAANTTTTTTAAGTCAGTAAAGGCACCGTTAATATGAGTGGCTGTCTAGCGAACACCTATCTTCTGGANATCTCTCAGTCCTCTGTGAAGACCCACTGCAAGATATCAGGGGAAACAAGATTGAAAATAAGAATAAATGAAAAATAGTANGATACAGAGACNCCACCAACAAAGAAAATTAGCCAAAAAAGGATTCCTGAAATCACAAAACCAAAACAGAATAGTGGACCTCCACAGCTCCCGAGNCTTCCCCTGCAGACCTTTGTGGCTCCTGAGCTTTCCCCTTGCAGTCACTTTTGTGGCTGTCCTTTGCCCAAAGCAGAGGAATGTGACCCTGTCAATCCTATACCTTTGCTCTTTACAGACCACCAGGACAAACCCTCTGTGGCCCAGTGACATCAGAATTGGGGGTTTCTCCTCTTTGTCTGGCCTTTCACTTGCATCTGATGAGGGAAAATGGCATTTCCTAACAGAAGCTCCATGGAAGAGATGGATGGTAATCTTGACAAGGACGTTGGAGGAAGGAAGAACTGAGTGGCTATCCATGACTGCATGTCAATGCCACCTGACATAGAATATCCCTATGCACTCGAAGGGGAACATCAGTCAACTATNTATAGAGAAAGGGGTGGACATGGAGAGATGTCAATACAGGGATCTCGGCTGTATTTGCTCAGATATCTCTAGAACCTGGAACAGTGCCCAGNACACAGTTGGTGCTCAGTAAATATTTTTAATTGAGTGTGTAACTGAACACCTTTTCTATATAAACAATTTTCAAAAGCAGTGTCCATGAGTATAGATGGGGACTACTCTCCCTAAAGGCAGTATGGGTAAGAGTTCCTTTGGAAGGCAAACAACAGAATCCCAATCAAACAGGTGGGAAATTATATTTTTCTCTTTAAACATTCTAGATGTAGTCAGTNCCAAGGCTGGAACACCCTCTGGATAATGCCAGTGAAATGCTAGATCCCTTGAGTCTTTATATCCATACTTACCTAGCATGCCAGCAACTGCCATATTATAAAGTTGGTCCCTTAGAACCAGCCATCACATCTGCATTTGTAGTGGAAAGAATGGGACCAACTGCAGGCAGCCATACCTTGCCCTATATCAAGAGCCAGGACCTTCATTAGTCATATCTAGCCCTGAAAAGTGACTGCCTGCCATTCCCACTGTATCAGAGACATACAGTGTGTGTAGCANGGTTTAACTGGCTGTGTTATCTGTCAGTTCCAGACTACAGTCTTACCAGTAGTGACACACTGNGGAGGGGGGTCCAAAGTTACAGAGATTTTAGAGTGAAGCCCTTTGTGTTGGTTCTTCTGGGTTGGTAACTGGATTGGATTTTGACTAGATCAACTAAGGAACATACTTCTGGGTGAGTCCATGACAGTATCTCCTGGTAGTGTTGAGTGAGAAAGAAGACCCCTCCCTCAGAGTGTGCAGCACATTCTGGAGGCAGCCCAGCTATCAAAGAAGTCTGCTTTTGTGGGCTAGCCTTTGCTCCTTGCTGATTAGGGCATNAACTTTGCTGCTGCCATGGAGGCTACCATATCCTTTGCTAGCTTCAGATCCCAATTCCTGGGGCCTTTCAGTGTGTACTTAAGACCAGCAGTTCACAGGAAGAGTAAAGCCTCAGCCCCAGACTGGGACTACTTGGGTAGTCAGCTGTATGGACTGAGCTATTGGTGTATTGGTGAGCTATGGGTGCTCACATTCTCCAGTGAGCAGACAGTGGCAGACAGTAGTGGTGAGATTACTCAGTCCCTATTGTGTAAGGCAGTCAGGAATTTTCCTTTATATATATTGTCATTCTACTGGCTCTGTTCCTCTGGAGAACTTTGACTGANCCGACTCCACAGCTTCCATGTTGTTCAAGAATCATTTGTAATCTCATAATACTGTCACTCTAAGCTACCAAGTGAGAGGGACAGACTGTGGAATTTTAGCACTTAACACTAACTATTTTGTGCTTCTCTTTGTAACTGTGAGTTACAGCCACAAGTATCTGTGTAACAAACAACCTTAAAATCTCAGCAAGATACAATCAGTACACATTTACTTGTGGGGGTGTGTGCACATCAGTGGATAGTTGACCTAGTCTGGATGGGGCTTATTTGCGTATCTGAGAGGACTACATGGGANGGGGCAGGGTGAGTTCAGCTTGGTGTAACTCCAATTCATGAGTCACTAGCCATCCTTTGGTGCTTGGCTTTCCTGGGTAATAGTAAAGGCCAACGCAAGGAAGCCTGCCCTCTCTGTTTAGATCTCATCTTCTGACCACCCACTAGACAAGAAATCCCATCGACAAATCCGTTGCCAGGAAGTGGAGGGGTGTCCTCCATGCTCATGGGCACAGGGCCCAGAGACAGGGAGGGTGAATGATTAGGAGCACATCCTACCATGATCCTGGATCTCCCTACCACTGCTTCTACACACACACACACACACACACACACACACACACACAGGAGTAAGCACAACACAGTTGGAAAGTCAATGAGTGCAATTCCTAGGTGAAGAGATGAGTCCAATTCTGGCTGATAAGAAAAGTAGTTTGTGCCTTGACAAGATATATTCTCATCTACTTCCCTCTAATTATTGAGGTATTTGGGCCAAATAATCTTCAACAGTCAAAGGAGGTATTTGACATTGAAAGTAATTAAAAATAACTCAAAAGCTTATTCTGAAGTAAACTCAGGTTGTGCCTCTCAAGATAAGTACTCATTAAAAAGACTACAAAGTTACATTATGAAATTTTAATATCACCTACCACNGATCCTGAGATTCACTTCTTCCTCTAGATAGGACAACACATAAAACCTTAAGTTGGGGAATGGAGAGATGGCTCAGTGGGTAAAGTGTTTGCTGGGCAAGCATGAGGANCTGAGTTCAAATCCCAAGCTCNCACTTAAATGGCAGATGTGATGATAGCCTACATCTATAACCCATGTTGGGGGGACACTATATGCAGGAGGAGCAGGTAGATAAATGGGCTTGTTAATTAGACAGTCTAGCCTGGACAATAAATTCAAGTTCAGGGAAAGACCATGTATTAAAAAAACAAACAAAAAAGGTGAGGCATGATCTAGGAAGATATCCAGATGTTAACCTCTGTCTTAGACAGCATTAGGCAGGGGAGAGCACACCTGTATACACACACACACACACACACATACACACACACAGAGAGAGAGAGAGAGAGAGAGAGAGAGAGAGAGAGAGAGATGCTTGCATGCTTGCTCCTATATCCCTTCAGCAGGGTAGAGGCTTGGAGGCAGGTAACTGAAGGAAGTGAGGGCAGACGTCAATGTCTCGCTCTAACTACAGGCTTTTGCATTTCTCATCCCTGTCTGTGACTTGAGTAGATGTCCCAGTGTTGAGTCTTGAGAAAAAAAAGAAAAAGAGAGAGGAGGGGAAGGAAAGCAGAGGAATACTCTAGGCTTCTTAGAAATTACTGGGCACCTTAGCAGTCAACAGTCCTGAGATCCATTTTTCTTCATTCTTGACTTGGCTACACACGGACCATCTGCTCCAGATGGCATAGTTGAGTGAATGTCCAGTTCACTCAGCTAATTTTCCCACAATTCAGTCATATTTTAACCAACTTCGGTAATCATTTCTGAGTACACAGAAGGGCAGCAGCTATGTTGTAGGGTTCGCAGCTTCTACAATGTTTGCTTTGAGTGTGTTTTNAGACAAACCTCTAAGAGCTGGGACAAAGGGTCCTCTTGACTTANAGAGAGAAAATTGGGTCTGAAAGAGAACATGATTTGTTGAAGTCAGGTGGTAGCCTGAGCTAGGTGGTAGCATACACTTCTTGATGTATTTACAGGTAGCAGACATGTTCACACACTGTTTGTCTTCTAATCTTCTAAAGAGATTCAGAGAGGCTCCACTCCCAGCTCATGTCAAGTCCCAAACACACAAGTATAAGAGAGTGTATAAAGAATGTCTGTGCCCTGTTGTTTCTTCCGTGTATTTTCCTGCTTGTCTTCTGTCTGCCTATCTTTCTCTCATACCCCCTCTCATCCATCTACTATGTATTTATTTAGCTATCAATCTATGCATGGATTTATCCATTATCNACCAATTAATCAATATATATATTGTATATTAGCATATTGTATATTATCTATCTATCATCTATCTAACTATATATCTGTCTATCATCTACCTAACATCTTATCTGTCTCAATCCATCCAGCCTTGACTCATCCATCAACCAATATTTCTCAAGTTCTGTGTTTACAGTTCTTAGGNTTCAGAAGTATATAAAATATAGAGCTTTCTTTGTCTCCTGTAGATCTTAGTAGAATAGAGGATACAATAACCAGGTTCAATCACATATATGATAGTAGTGAGTACTAAGAAAAAATTTAAGCGGATAACAAGGGAGGAATGTCACAAGCAGAAACGCATAGACACATTAAGTGAAAAGGCCATTAAAAGCTCCATCTAATGCACTATGCTCAGCTGGGGCTGTAAGTGAGCGCTACAGCACTTGTCCAGCATGTATAAAGCACTGTAAGAAATGGTCAACGTTATTCCAAACATATCTATTGTCTGTTATCTTTCTATACAGCTATCTATCTATACATCTATCTGTCTGTGTCTATCTATCTATCTATCTATCTATCTATCTATCTATCTATCTATCTATCTATCTATCTATCATCTAACCCTAACTGTGCAAAATATAATAGACATGACGCCAAACTTATCTACCCAGCCACCCATTTATCCATCAAGTATTTCTTCATCCATCACCTGTCCATCAGACCTGTCAGCCCAGCCAGCCATTCTTCCATCTGCCCACCCATTCTGCAGAAGTGNACACATTCAATATTTTATTTACCTATGCTCTGGGTTTACTCTTCACTCATCTGTTTATCCAAAGTCAACTGGCTCATTTAATCCCTCATTTGTTCTTCAATGTATTCCTCTATCTGCTTGATTTCTTCACTCACTTGTTCAAATGTCACCCATAACAGACACTCACTAAATTTTTTCATTATCATCCAGCACTCAGAAGGGAAAAAATGAGGTAGGAATGAGGCCATCTGAAAGGAAATGTCCAGGTTGTCCCCTGACTGAAATTTCCAGATGTGTTCTGATCAAGGGCTTGCACAGACCTCCTGGGACTTCAAATAATAGAGCATCAGTGTCAGGGGCCTTGTCACAGCCTAACCCTGCTAAACAGCTGTTGTNGGGACAACTCTGTCACCTTGAGCCAGGGGTGAGTGGTGAACACCCTTCGTAGTTAATATTTATGCAGACAATCCCTTCTGTGTTGGTTAAGGAAAGGCCCAGTTTTCTCTATGGCTCCAACCGCTTTGAGTCAGCAGTGGGAACGCTACTGATGAACTCAGGGTAGGATGGTGGTGAGAATTCATCTCTTGCAGCTGAGCTGGTACCTCTGGGTTTTAGAGCATGTAGCAAGACAGATATATGTAAAAAGGAAAACGGAAGTCCACATGGTAATGGAGAGTAAAACAAACCCTCACACTAAATGGACCCTCAATGTACAAATGAAGCTCAAGTCATAGGCTGCTGGGGTCTGGAAGCCAGCAGCCTTCAGGGGGTCTCACATCCTAATGGATAATATTTTTCTTTAAGCTAATATAGCCACAATATAATCACTTGGACATGTAATCAATAGAAAGCATCACGGATGAAGTCATTCATATCTTTCCCTTTTATACTAAATCACACAACTCCCTTGAGTGTGTGTGACAGTCACATCACAGCTCAGTTTTGAGTAACCACCTTCAAATCTTTGTTGGCTACAAGCCATAGTCACTACTGAAATTGGACATAGCAGGTACCAAGGGTGGTAGGGAGATTGGGCTTAAGGAGAGTGTGATAGGGTGTGTGACAGTGAGGAATACATGTTTCACCTTCCTTAGAATAAGGGTCACTGTTCTTTAATATAGGACTTGTCCTTCCCTGATGCAGTGATCTTTTGAAACAGGCTTTTTTTCTTCTTTTTCTTTTGTGATAATATCTAATGTAGCCCAGGCTGGCCTCAATGCAGTATACTGTATTGCCAAGGATGACCCTGAACTTCTGATCATTCTGTCTCCACCTCCTAGGTACTGGGATTACGAACATGTACCACCGTACTCAGTTTATGCAATGCTGGGGGTCAANCCTAGTGTCTCAGGCATGCCAGACAAGCACTCTACCTACTAAGCTNTATCTCCAGCTCCTGTGGCAGGTAATTCTTTAAAATCTCACTGATAAGTCAGATTCAGGACTTGGTCACCATCAGAAGTGGCTGTGAACCACAGCCTGGGATGCTGAAAACCACAGTCCTGCCTGTGTGCCTGGAACAACATGAAGGTACAGTTGGGGATCACACACCTATGGCACTTGTCCCAGAGTGATCCCCTCTCAGTGATGACTTCCTGGATGGTCTGGTGGCATAAATGTGTTCCCAGCATATTACTATCTGTTAGCACAGAGAACAACAGGGTCATCACCTCTTCTCACCTTCATTTCCCTGAATCCTGAGCTCCAGGAGCTATGGGTTTGGCGTCTTCAGTCCTCTGACTCCTCTCCTNGTGGAGCCCTGGATGGAGGGGGCATCACTCCTGCGATATTTATTGCACATGACAGACAAATGGATCCTTAGAGCTGCCACCAGACAACCAAGACCCAGGCATTAAAATGAATTACGAAAAAGTACGNTGTCATTTCCCCTGTTTGCTTCATCAACTCTTCAGTAAATAACCAGAAAGCTCTTAACAAGGATGCGGGTGGAGTGTAAATAATCATACCCCTTTATCACTGACAAAGCTCAGGGAGATGCTGAGAAGCTGCCAAGGAGTCAGGCAAGGAGCACGCAGTCTGCGGGGCCTCTGGCCGGCTTCCCCTCACCTGCTCCTCCGGTGCTAACCTCAGCCATCCCCAAACTCAGTCTCCTCCTTTGTTAATGGGGCTGAGTCCTCTTGCAGATCACACACAGAGCCTATGCATTATCATTTAATTGAAGAGAATGGCTTTGTGCACATATTAGATCCTTTATGCCTTTGCTCACCNGAAAAGCATCTGTCAATTCCGGACAATGGGCCAGGCTTCCTGCTACACCTTGAGTTTCATTTGCAAGGGACCTCAATTTGTTGTCTCTCAGGTCACACACTCTGTGAAAATAAGACCTTGAACTCTTGACTCTTCAGAGCTGATTTTGGAGATTAAATGCGCCCCCCTCCGAGCTCATGTGCTAAGGACCTGATTCCCAGGGTGACATTCTATGGAGGANGTGTGGCCCTGTGAGAGGGCTTCAGGTCACAAGGAGAATGTACTTGAAAGGGTCTGCAGGGGCTACATTTTCTCCCTCTCTCTCTTTTTCACTGTGGTCCTGATAGGAATGACTTCTCTGTGCCTAGATATGCAGCCTCCCTTGAAAACATTAAGATCAGTGGTCATTGGATAGAGCCTGGATACAGTAAGCTAAAGCATATCTTTTTCTTCTTTTTAAATTGTCTCCAGTGTGTGTGTTACAGTAACTGCAAGCTACTAGCACAGGTGCCTACCCCAACAGCGTCTGGATGTTTCCCAAAAATCTCCAAGAGAACAATATCCCACGTTGAAATAGCCCATACTTCAAATGGCAGGACAATAAGATNAAAAGACGGTAAAGAGAGAGATGGAGAGGTTAAAGTTCTAANGGGGCTCTAAGCAAGGGCACCAAATTCAGATTTGGGGTGCCACAACAGGCTTCATGGAGAACTAGAATGTCAAGAGTGGGTGTGGCCAGGTGCAAAGGGAAGTGGGGGAGAGCACAGGGAGGGTAAAAACAGAAAGAATGGGACAGCTAGTGGCCCACAGGGCTCAAGCTTGGTGGCATCGAGGCTCTGTCTAGCACTCTATGGTCAGCGGGCTCGACACAGACAACTGGCAATGAGAAGAGAAGGAGAATGTTGGGGTGCATGCTGGTTTATCTTTGTGCTTCTCCACAGACCCTTAGGCTCAGTGGCCTTGAGAATGTCACCACCACTCTACCGAGCCTCAAATTTTGTCCACAAAAATGACGAAGA
This sequence comes from Neotoma lepida, assembly GCA_001675575.1. Lineage (NCBI taxonomy): Eukaryota > Metazoa > Chordata > Mammalia > Rodentia > Cricetidae > Neotoma > Neotoma lepida. The sequence goes on from LZPO01076463.1 coordinate 18,743, forward strand.
ATCCACAGCAGAACTGAGGGGCTGGCTCCGGGGGTAAAATTACTTGCTCCCCAAGTGTAAGGATATGAGCGTGACTCCCAGAACCCACATGAAGTCCAGCCGTGACCTGCAAGCACCTGTAATCCCAGCATTCCTGCAGGAAGATGGAAGGCAGAAGCAGGAGAAGCCTTAAATGTTTGCCAACCAGCTCTCCTGGCATCCACATCAGAAAACAACAGATATCCTGTCCCAAGGTGAGGACAGACACCCCACTGTCCTCTATTCATGTTCTCTGATCATTTTCCTCTGTATCGTGTCCATCTTCAAACTCACACATACCAGTTTCCACGCAAATGCACAAACACACAAAGGATCCACACTACCAAAAGGGCACTGGTTTTGAGATTCAAATGAGATACCAGGTGTGTCTGTGCCATCCTGACTGTGGAACACGATGAACGTCACCATTTTCAAATAGACTGTCTCTCTGTTTGGGTTCTGTGGGAGATTATCTACACCAGTGGGTATAATCACGTGTCCTTAGAGAACCAGCAGGAGGGTGAGTACACAGGCCCAGGGAAAAGTTTAAATGGGAACATCTTAGCCCATGGCAAAGCCAGCAAACAGTAGTTATTTCCAGTGTACTGAGGTTATGGCATGTTGAAGAGTCTCCCCCAAGCTGCTCTGGGGTCTCTTCCACCTCAGACACTGGCCTAGTGCCATGGCATGGAACCTAATGGCCTGGTATACTGAAGGCTGTTCCTTTCAGGACACGCTCTAACCAGCCTGGAGCTTGGGTAGAGGTTTCTCTTTGAGTAGCAGTGTGTATGTATGATGCAGCCCAGCTTACTTACGCCCAGCTTGGCTGGTCCAGGTCTCAAATTCCTGACTGTTTCAGTAAAGAGCTTGAAAACAAAGGC
>LZPO01076463.1:43684-58905 GCA_001675575.1 Neotoma lepida
TTCCAATATTCCAGAAAATGACAAGCTGGATAGGGATCTACTCTACAGGATGGAGACACACACATGCAAATACACATAGTCTCACACAGACACAGACAGACACATAGTCATACACACACACACATACACACACACACACATACACACACACACAGAGACACACAGACACATAGTCACACACAGACACACAGATACAGACACAGACACACAGACACATAGTCACACACAGACACACAGATATAGACACAGATACACACATAGACACACAAAACACACAGACATACAACACACAAAGACACACAGACACACACAGACAGGCAGACAGACACAACACACACACACACACACACACACACACACACACACACACACACACACACACAGTTCCATCAGTTGTTCTCTGAGCCTCAACAGAGTAAATTCATCTTTGAGTTTATCTCCATAACTCCAAGTGTCTAATTTGAGCACTTGGCCCCTGAAATCAATCTCAGATGTCTCTGAGGAGCTGGAACGAAGAGCTTGCCTGCACTGTATTAAGTCNGAGCTGGGGAGGGGAGAGACNTTGTCTCCACACGCTCTCAGTCAGATGAGCCTGACAGCACAGACAGAGGCAGCCTGACATGTTTGCAGGAGCATCGGCATCGCTGAACTATTAATATTANTTAGAATTCATTATTCACGGAACGGGACAACCTGACTTTGACCTCACATTTCAGAAAACATATTGATTGGAATGAGGATGGCTTTGCAATTAGCTGGAGGCAGGTTGGATTTGCCCCCTTGAAGCCTAGGGGTGTGGCTCCCAGCATCCTTCCACAGACGCCCTGTTGTTAGGTGNTCTAGGACCAAAAGGATGAGCTTCAGGAACTGGGAGCTTCAGGCAGTGGTTCCTGCTGCCAAGGACCAGACCAGGCCCAGTGCTCTTGGGAAAGTGAGGCAGACAGGAAGGACTGGTCTGAAGATTCAGTGGCAAACCCTCTGTGGCACATCAATTCACCCACTGCTGTCAAGGTTTGCTATCTGAGAAACCAAACTGGGGCAGAAGACAGAATACAGCAGTCCATCTCGGGGCCGTGGAACCAGAGGGCTTGTGTTTCACTTTGCTTTCTGCTGCTGTGACAAACATCATAACCAGAAGCAACCTGAGCAGGGAAGGGTTTCTTTCATCTTACAGCTTGTAAACTGTCATGAAGGGNAGCCGGGGCAGAGCACGGAGGCAGGAGCTGAGGCAGAGGCCATGGAGGGACACTGCTCACGGNCTTGCTCCNCACAGCTTGCTCAGCCTGCTTTCTTTTACAGTCCTGAACCCCCCTGCGTAGGGGTGTCACCACCCACAGTGGGCTGGAGCCTCCCACATCAATTACTAATCAAGGAAATGCCCCCACGGGCTTTCCCACAGGCCAGCCCTATGGATGCATTTTTTTTCAATGGATACTCCTCTTCCCAGAGGATCNCAGCTTGTGTCCAGTTGACAAAAACTGACCATCACAGGTGTGTTGTCTTTGTCTCAGGGAACCAGGGGCTTCACTGACTGGGAGACTGTGGTCCAGGAAAAGCCTCCAACTGTAGTAGCAGGAAGTGTCCAGTGGGGGTGCCACAGAGAAGGCTCAGTCCTTACAGTGCCTGTGGCTATGCNAAGAAGAGGNCCAAATTCACCATCAGAATCTATAGACAACAGGTGCAAGCGTGGTGTTGTGAGCTCATAACCCCAGCACTGGGAGGCAGAGACAGGGGGATTCTAGGACTAGATGGCCAGCACAGCANAGCCAAATGNGTGAGTTCCAGGCCAGTGAGAGACTCTGCCTAAAAACGGGGAGGATGATGGATGAAGACATGTCCAGTGGGAGGCAGCTGGGGCGGAGCAGAGGCTGGAATNAAGCCTCTCCCTCTCGTGTGTATCAGATAAAATAAAGACTTTCTATTACCATCATACCTGCGTGTGCNCATGCAAGTATGTGTTAATAATAATTAAAGAAAAAGAGGCTACNAATTTAAAAGGGAGACCTGGGAGGGGTAAGGGGTAGNGAGGGAGGGGGTATGATATAATTGTATTTTAATTAAAAATAAGATAGAATTAAACAAAAGATACANGGTCCAGAAAGNAAANTTCCATCCCATTGCTTCTATTGTCTGTCTTACAATCTACANATTGGCAGCAGATACTCTTGCCTGGCATCCCTCGGTGTTATCTTCCAAAGGGAGTGTGGGAGGCCAGCTTCCTAAGTGACCTCCACTCTCTGTGATTGTAGACACTTGTGTCAGGAGTCCAGCTTCTATTTATGTTCCTGGAATTTGAACTCAGGTCCTAACACTTGTGAGTCAAGTGCTTTCACCCACCAAGCCATTTCCATAGCCTTCAGCTTCTTTTCATAGAACATACACGTGGGGATTGGTGCTTGGTTATCAGTGTGCGATCCATGTCCAGTGAGAAAACTAGTAAGGAGTCATCTCTGTTACCTGCCAGCAGTACCTCAACACCTGCAGTGTGAGCAGGGCCCAATTAACACTCCTTGAATAATTAAATGAATGAGTAACTGAGTGAGTTGCCTTCAATTACCATCAGAATCATAAATATATCCCCTTCTCTTCAATCTCTTTTTTTCCTTTTTACAATTTTTATTTTATTTTTAACTGAATGGGTGGGTGTGTGCATTTGTGAGTGTACTACCCAAGGAGGCCAGAAGAGGGCCTCAGATCCCCAGGAACTGGAGTTACAGATGGTTGTGAGCTGCTGTGTGGGTGCTGGGACTAAACCCAGGTCCTCTGAAAGAGCAGCCAGTGCTCTTAACTGTTGAGGCATATTTCTAGTTCATCTTCCTTTCTTAAAAAGTATTCTTTGACAGGGTCTGTCTTCAGCTCTANGCTGCAGTGACACATACTCAATCTGGAGACTTCATAGTTTAGAGAAAGAAAAGATGGAGAAATTTAAGCAGAAACAGAAAGGGTGAGGATTGAGGGAAGAAGATGATACAAAGTGAAGAGAATAGTCAGAAGGAAGCTTGAACGCTGAGATGCTTGGCACAGAGGAGAGGCTGATACACCACTCGGAGGAGGCTGCAACCATCTCCTCCTTCAAGCAGAGGAGACAGAGGAGAGAGACAGGGTCCAGTCAAGCAGGGCACAATGAAGAGAAACTGAGCGAGTAGCAGTTTGGGCTGAGAAGTCTTCAGACTTGCATTGCAGGTCTTCCATTTTCCAGTTAGGATGGCAAACTTTCAGAAATGTCCCCATCTATGCCANGCATCCCATGGAATCCTCAAAGCTTCCGGCAGATTCACCCAGAATGCTGTTTCTTTTCATTAGCTTGCTAACCTTGAGAACATCTCACTTCCTTCCTCTGTCAACCCTGCAGCTTCCCTGCCTCAGAGCACTGCCAGCACAGTTAGTTATTATAGTCATGGTCATTAAACTACGTGTGTGGCGTATGCCTGNTTTAATTGTTGACTTTTTACAACAAAGACCCACATCAGCCTCTTTCTGGCTATGCAGCCTTGGACAAGTTTGGGTCTCTGTCAACCTGGGCTAGGCCAGGAAGTCACTTCAGGGGGAGCATTGGAGGATGGGAAAGTACAGAAAAGGCTGGGCTTCAAGCAGGCCCTCAGTGTGGGTCCATTCATTGGCATTGATAAACCTCCATGACATAATAAATTTGAACATTTTTTTCATCATATCCAAATAATTCAGGTTTGTCATCTGATGTCATTTCTCATTGCCACTTGTGTGACCATCCTTAAAAACAGAAGGCACCTCAGAAGCTGATGTGGGTCACAGAGGGCCCAGAAGGCTGGTGCCACAGCCCTGGAAAGTCCCTGAGCCTAGGATGATCCTGACCCCACGTTTTCACCATAGTGAGGAATTGTGTACCCTCCTCTCGAAATAGCAAACCCTTGTTATAAACTTGTTGGAAAAGCGCTGGCAAGCTTGTTTTGCTGTGTCAATCAAGCATTCTGTTCTGTTTCAGAACTCAGGGTGAGTCCTCAGATCCAGTCACAAGGCAATGCCCTGCTCTCTGAATGCAGGGTATGTTTGCCATCTCTGACTCCAGGAGCCTGGCTGGTTTCTGCTGCTGAGAATCCCCCACCCCCACCCCAACCCCCACTCCCTTTGGATGAGTGGAAGTCCAAGCTTCCTTGGTTAATACAAAATGAACAATCACCTGGGCAACGGGAGACTATGATGTTCTCCATCATTGTTAGTTCACAAGAGCACTGGGATTGACCTACTTGTGTGCACCCCTCCTACCCTGCCACACAACAGGACTCTGGCTGGATTTACAGCCACTGCAGAAAACCTGGATTTAGATATGACCTCCCTGGGGAGAAATTATTACCACTAATCCTTGTCTTCCAACAAAAGCTGCTGAGCAATGGAGTGATGGAGCCCTGGTTCCCTGTGCCAGATCTGCCTTCTAGTTCCATTCTAGCCCAGCACCTACAGTGAAATCCGCATTGCTCACCTAGCTAGGGTCACAGTATTAATATACTAACCATAGGAAAGCTGAACAAATATGCTGTTTTTATGGAGTCCCAATTAATAATGCAATGGTAAAGTGCCATTTTGATCAGATCTCACGTCATTTGCCCAACTCTGATCCTATGATGGCGTAGCTGACAGCTCCAGGTTCTCCATGGCCTCCCAGGCTCTCCGCCAACTAGTTCTGACTTAATCCCTTATGCTTTAGCTGAGACCCTAATGGTCCATGCTACTGAGAGTCATCTCAGAAGTCAGATCAAGGCTAGAAAGAAGCAAGCAATATCATCCCAAATGTGTCCCCATTTCTAAAGCATATTGAGGACCCAGGAACCAACATTGATAAAATCATTAGAGGAACCCACACAGGTATGCATGGGACATTCATAAGCTATTTATAAATAGAAGTCACCTGTGTAGCCATCCTCACCCAAGTAACTCAATGTGCACTCTATGGAATTAGTTACCAATGCTTCTGTCTTCTGACATAGAATATGCCTAAAGTAAACTCTGAGAGTCACGTAACCAGGGACCACGTGTGTAGATGGATTCTACTGCTGTGACATTTTCAAATCTACCTTTCCACATGATTGCATCCAGCTGAAAGCAGCTGCGGCTTTCTTCTTTCTCTGAGTAAGAATAGTGACACATCTATTGTTCAAATGACTTTATTGTGTAGGTAACACAATTCTCACCACTTCTGAAGTCTACAATTCATTGTTCTTTAGAACATCAACAAAGTGATTCAAACATCATCACCAACTCCAGAACTTGTCACTAATCCAGAAAGAGGTCTTCTAGGTGGTTACCTGAAACTCCCATTGGTTCCTTCCATGGTAATGAGCATCTGCTTGATGTCTTTGTGGCTTTGCTGTTCTGGAAACTTCGTATGAATGGGATTGCACAAACCCAAGGCCCTGCAAGCAGCTGTCTTAGTTAGAGTTCCTATTGTTGTGAAAAGACACCATGACCACTGCAACTCTTATCAAGGAAAATATTTAATTGTGGTGGCTTAAAAGTTCAGAGGTTTAGTCCAATATCATGATGTCAGGAAGCAAGGCAGCATGCAGGCAGACATGGGGCTAGAGAAGGAGCTGAGAGTTTGTACATGTTGACTCACAGGCAATAGGAAGTGGTCTGAGAACCGGTCAAATCTTGACTATATATGAAACCTCAAAGCCCACCTCCACAGTGACACAGTTCCTCCACCAAAACCACACTTACTCCAACAAAGCCACTGTAGGATGAAAAGAGCCAAGGAAAAAACACCCTGCTCCTGACTAGAGCCCAGGACCAAGACTTGAAATCTCACCAATCCCTGAGCTTGCCCCAGAGTCAGGCTGCAAAATCCCACCAATCCCTGAGCACAGAATTCCACCAATCCCTGAGTTTGCCCCAGAATCAGACCACAAAAAATCCACCAATCCCAAGCCACCCTGGAAAGCTCCACCCCCAAAAAATCCTATATAAAGTCTGTACCCTGTTCATTTTGCTGCTGTTTCTCACCTGGGTAGCTACTCTCCTGGAGTCTTCCTTCCCAATAAACCTCTTCAGTGAGATTTGTTGTGTGGTGTGACATTTTCTCCATATTGTTGCCCAGTTCTAACAACTTTTATGGGAACCAGAGTGGAGCAGAATTGTAGCACTTTTGCTGGGGAAACTTTCCCCTAGTGGAGCAGAGTTGTTATACTTGGGGGACCTGAGCTGAGCTGTAACAATTCTCGGGAGGAGAACAGANCTGCAACAGCTTCAGCAGAGAAACCCTCCCCTGCCAGAGCAGAGTTGTTACACTTACGTTGGGGAAACCTTTCCCTGGAGCAGAGCTGTAAGCTGCTACTTTTACAGTCACTTTGTGGCATGTCTTGGCTCCTGTCAGCATATCTTTCCATCCAAGCTGCAGTGCTTACAGCCACACCTGCCAATAGTGCCATTCCCTTTGGGAGCCGTTTTTTTTTTTTCAATCCACACCAGCCTTACTTAATTAAGCATCACAACATCTTTAAGAACTAACCAAAGTTTAGCAAGAACCCACATTTGTTCCCTTTTGCAGCTGTGTTCTTGGCATTTTGCACACATGCCTCTTTCTGATTANCTCATCTACTGGTGAGCACGTGGGTATTTTTCATTTTCTAGTAAAAGTCAGGTACTGATTTTGATCAATCATNCGCAATTTGTTATGTGGACATACATTTTCATTTTCCATCAGTGCNCTCAAGAGTGAGATTCTTGACTCCCAGGGCAGTAACATGCTTGACTTTATTAATTAATTAATGTGATGATCAATGTTGATGGTCAACTTAACANAGTCTAGGATTACCTGGGAGATGGGTCTCTNGAGATAATCACAATTACGTTAATTGAGGTGTGAGACCCACCCACTATGCATGGCACCATTCCCTGGCTGGGATCCTGGACTGNGTAAGTGGAAAGAGAGANATGAGCAATGTCGGACATTCATAGCTCTGTTCCTATGACATGATGTAAGCAGCTGTTTCAAGCTTCTGCCATCTTGGCTCCNCAGCACGATTAATGGTACCCATGAACTGTGAGCCAGAATAAGCCTTTTCTCACTTAAGTTGNNTTTGTTGAAGTATTTCACAGGAGCAGAGAAAAGAAACTAAGATNATTTAATTATTACTTATTTTTAGGTTTAGGGGATGAACACAGGGCTTCATACATGCTCTGTGAGTACCCTACCACTGAGCCACATCCCCAGACCAACATGTTTAACCTTCCAGAGTCACTTCACCCTCTTACCAGTAACACACAAGCATTCTCTACAACTCCAATGTCTGTAACTGCCTGTCTTCTGTTGTAAACATTTTCATGGATGAACTGACTTTTNGAGACTACAGTTGCATGACCTGGCTGGCTGCTGCTCTTCCTGTTATGAAACTGTCCATTCAAATCTCTTTGTCATCTCTAATGGCTCCTTGTGGAATCAAGAGCATTCTCACTCTCTTGTACACTTTTATCAGACTTGACTTGGGGCAGCAGTCTTGGGTTCATAGGGAAATNGAGCTGAAGTTATGGAAATCATCCATGTGCCTTCTGCCATGCATGCATAGCCTCCCCAGGATAAGTATCCATCAGTGTGGACATTTGCTATGATTAGTGAGCCTTGGTGATGGGGCTTTACCCNCTGCACTTCATAGTTTTGTCAGGGGCTCACTCGTAGCATCAATTTGTAAATCTTTAGCATGTACCCACCTCTGCAGCATCCTGCAGCTTGCATCTCCAACCCTAAGATGATCTGTAAGTAATGCTTTGGTGTTTATTTTTATTTACTGACATCATTTTAGATTCCACATGTATGCAAGATGCTGCAAAGATTTAGAGTTTGCCTTTCCATGTCTGGCTTATTTCACTTAACACAATATCCTTCAGATTCACCTATGCTGTAGCAAAAGGTCAGGCTCCCATTTATTGTGGCTGAATGGTACTCCATCATATGTATGTGCATGACACATGTGCATATGTCTATCTGTCTGTCTGTAATGGTTTGCCATTATTCCCATATATTAATATACCTTTTAACCCTCATCATAGCTTCTATTTGAAGTAGATGGTGACTAGTACAGTTGTCAACTACACAACTCATGATGTTGTGTAGTTATTTCTTCAGAATTAGACAATTCCCTCCAGGATGGAGAACAGGGTCTCATGAGACTCACATGGCCATAGCAATGTTAAATAACCAGTAACCACTTTCTGGGGAGGAGTCAAGGTGGAACTGACTCCAAACTCTGAGGGATGGAGCGAGTCTTTGAGAAACACAATCACCTTTGAGTCACCCATGTTCCTATAAGTTTCCCCCACTCATGTTCCTGTAAGAAACTCCAATGTTCTCGTTGGTTCTGCAGGCTGAGCTTGTGTGCACCGTTTCTTTAATTAACTCTCACTGTCTCCTCTGGGATTTACAGGTGTTCGTTCTTGTCTTTCCAGAAAGTCACACAAAAGATGTCTCCATCTTGATGGTTTCCCTGTCTTGTCTGTAGTGACCATAGGACTGCAGATGTGTTTGGGGGTATGGATTCATTTCTTTGGGGATACGCTCTTCTCTGCATATATGCAGAGAATTAAAGCTCTTCATGGCCTCCCAGCGCCATGAAACACCTTCTTATGGACCACAACATTTGGACNTAGCTGACCTCCCCAGGCCTTCTTGGCCATCTCTCTCTGCCCTCATACCCCAGCTGGTCTTTGATTCATGGAACGTTCTGGGCACTTTGCCATCCCAATTCCCATTCTTCTTTGCTCTGTCCCACTTTTCACACTTTCTTGTTTCTTGAAAACCCTTGAATTCCCAAAAGTAGTTCATCAGAAAGGTCTTTTCTGTCCCCCAACCCACCTACTCAAGCACTCATATTATTGATGCTGATGATACCTACGATTCCTGGTGCAAGCATTAAATGTTCTTACTAAAACAAACTTGTGCAACCTTAACCTGAGGAATTCACCCAAGTCCACAGAGCTGCTGTGAGGTGACTCTGGGATCATGCTATCTGGTAGAGTGCTTGCTCGTAACTGCAGTGTCAGCCTCATTATCACTGGCCTCTTCCTCCTCTTGATGGTCTGTATCAAGAAGTAAAATAGCTAGAACCTGCTGTGTGGACTTTTATTCCTCCACTAATCTGCCTAGTCATTTGTCNTTTCACTCACTGATCCAGCCATCCCCACCCATCTATGCATCCATCCATCTGTGTTTCAACTATCTCACTCATCCATCTGTCCATCTGTCTATCTGTCCATCTGTCCATCTGTCCATCTNTCCCACCATTCGCCCATCATCTATCTCTTTTGGTCTGTTTGTCTATATAGCTGAGTGTCATCATCACCTATCCCTCCAGTCCATCATCTATCTCTTATCTAGAGTCTGTCATGCATCTCTCCATTCTGTTTCGTTATCAAACACCTATCTCTTAGCTATCTAATTTTGAAAACACCAAAAAGTAATGAGCCAGGAAAAAACTCCCCCATAATCCTATTACCCTAATATCAGATCTATAAACTTTCCCATGTGTTTAATTCTGGTCTTATTTTCTATAGCCATATATATGTATATTTGACTTTTATGCCCATTTTTACTCCCCAAAAACACTGTAGAGATGTTCTATATCATTAGGTAGCCTTCCAGAATGTGTGATTTTTTAATAGCTACATGGTATTCTGGNTGATGGCTACTTTGTAAAGGCCCCGGTGCTCCAGTACTGATGGATACTCACCTTGCATNTCTAGAATTCCAGCTGCATAGAAAACTGATGAAGTTTTTTATATAGAGATCNTGCATACAATAATTATCAAAGAATAATTTCTTTAAGAAGACTATTNGTATTTCCTGGAGACAAATCTTTGGAATTGAAACACTACATAAAAGGGAAANGGCATCTATANCTATTCAATATGAATTACTAAATTTTCCCCAGGGGGGAAAAAATCTCATGGATGTGTTTTGCCAGCAGCCCTCAGTAGGTGNAGGTGCCTTCAAGCCTCCTGGAAAGCATGGCCTAAGAGCCCATCTTTATCTGTACCAAGGAGCAGGAGGCTAAGCTCTCTCGAATAGGGAGTCANGCCATGATGTTCACAAGCGAGGTCCNGAATTTGGAAATAAGTCTGGGATCAAGTTGTGCTCTGCTGCCACTCAACCCTATGAGAGGTAGCTGTGTCCTCTGGAAAGTGCCATAAGGTTCAAGAAAGAGTCCCAGGTGGGGGCTGGTCAAAGGCTGGCTTCTCCCACACAGCTCTTNGAGAAAAAGATTTTCTGGATTCAGGGAAGGCTAGTGATCGTGTAGTCAGTCAAGGCTGCAGAGAGAATGGGAACTCTAGAATCAAGCCTCTGGCTGCTGTGTGTCCCCAGGATCAGTGTCCTCATTTGTCATAACAATTAATAAGCCAGTATCTAGGATGTCTTCAACCCAGCACTTCATGTTTAAACACAGTATGGATGTTTAAAGAAATGAATTAAACCCTGCATGTGGCACACACACATGCACACCCCCCGTTTAGATCTTTGTAGTATTTAATCAGATCCTCACAGCTCCCACCTGTCAAAATCAATATTGTTTTTCCATTTTCTAAATAGGGAACTTTCAGAACTTGAAGCAAGTTGCCCAAAGTTGAAAATCTAAAGAGGAAAGAGCTAGAGTTGAGCTGGGATCTTTTGCAGTGTGCAGAGAATTTTAGGATGAGATCCACCCTTTCTTCTAAGGCTGGAGCCAGGATTTTCCTTCAGCCAGGTGTCTGCCTCTCCTTGAGGCCCAGGACCTCATGGTGGCTGACTGGCTTGTGAGAGGAGGCTCAGTCTGGAGCTGTGTTAGGGCCTTCATTGCTGTGAGAAAACATCCCACAAATGCAGCTTAAGGAAGAGAGCTTTTAACACTTGGGGCATTGGGGGAATTTTCTAAATCCAAGTCAACATATTCCTTTGATTATGACCGTACTCAGATGCAAGACAGGAACCAGAAGCCAGGAAAAGGATGTTCATACACAAAGCATCATACATTCAGAAGGAAAAGCTGCTTCAACTTACCCCAGGTTAACATGTTGCTAAGCCAGAAGATATAGTATGTGTTGTCCCTGTCCCAGAAAGAAGAGAACAGACCAGCAGTTCATCTTCTAGGCCTTGGCTACATTCAAGCAGAAGCTCAGGGGGAGGGTTAGATTTTTGTCCCCTGACACTTGTGAAATGGGTCCAAACCCAGGCTCACTGTGCAGAGATTGAACTTGGCATGTCTTTCTCTTTTGGNCCCTTGTTGTCTCCATCCATGCTGGCTGACCACAGAGGCTCTGCAGTGGGATGAAAGGACAANGAATAGGCTAGCCCTAGCACATTGTGGATGACATTAGAATGCAAAGTGCATCGATTCCCAAAGCCCAGCTGAGAGGGGAGGGTCTGAAACTCAAATTCCCCCCAGGGGCTAAATCCTGGAAAAACTGAAAACTACAGTCATGGAATTTAGGTCTTTCCAAGTTAAAGGTTCAGAACTCCTAAAACACTAATGTATCTGGTTGATTGTGCTCCTCTGTCTGGACCTAAAGAGTCCTTCATTCCTGGAGCATCTGGGAGTCTGGAGGCAACNCTAATTTCCCTTTGCTGTGATGCTGTGGTTTCCTTGGGGCTGGAGGAGCCACCACGGTTCTAGGTCATTATCTTATGAGCTTCTTGCTATTTAAAGAGTTGAAAAAAGTAATAAAGTAAGTCATGTTGACTAGTACAAGACTAGTACAGTTCCCCAAAGCAGCAAGGGTTGAAAACATCCCAAAGTCTAATCTATCTTTTTAATTTATTTACATTTATTCATTGTAGTGGTTTGAATAAAAATGGTCCCCATGGGTCCTTAGGGGATGGTACTATTAGGAGGTATGGCCTTGTTGGAATAGGTGTGGCTTTATTGGAGGAAGTGTGACACTAGCAGGTGGGCTTTGAGGTTTCAGAAGCTCAAACCAGGCCCAGTGTCANTCTCTCTTCCTGCTGCCTGCCAATCCAGATGCAGAACTCTCAGCTCCTTCTCCAGCACCATGTCTGCTTGCTTGCTGCCATGCTCCCTGCCATGATGAAAATGGACTAAACCTCTGAACCTGTAAGCCAGCCCAATGCTTTTCTTTGTAAAAGTTGCCACAGTCATGGTGTCTCTTCACAGCAATAGAAACCCTAACTAAGACACTCATTGTGTGTGGGGAGGAGGGGTTCCACACTACTGCACACATATTGAGGTTAGGGGACAGCTTGCAGGAGTCAGTTCTTTCAGTCCATCATGTAGGTCCTGGGGATGTAACTCTGATGGTCAATCTTGGTTTTGCAGGAAGAACCTTCACCCCCTGAGTCATCTTGCTGGTCCTAACACCTAACATCTTATTAATGCATTGTCCTTACTACTTCTAGCAAAATGACATTTCTGGAACCCAGTTCTTGCTGTCACCAAAGACACTTGCAGCTGTCCTGTGTCAAGGGCAGTGGGTAAACCTTATTCTAATGCTTCACATTGTCACAGCCACAGAAGTGGCAAATTCAAGCCACTCAGACACCATCCTCCAATGGGAACAATGAAGACAGCACTCTGTGACTCACTTAACCTGCTCCTTATTCGTTTTTCATGCTGGAAGGGAAGGTCTCACCTACCTGCCCACAAAGAGGAGGCTGCCTTTCCTGTCCACAGAACCTGCTCCCTGCTCATCTTACTCCAGCCAGCATGTCCTANCAGGTGTTTTCAGTCCTGGGATCCCTTGGTAGTTTGCACCCTCCTGTTATAAAGCTGCTTATAAGCCACTGGTCCCTACAGGGGTCTTAGTTTGACAAAAAAAAATACCCAGAAGCCCAGCCTCCACAGCTTTCTTACCTCAGGTCTGTGGGCTTACACATCTGGACTGGACAATCATTTCTCAGCNTCTCATCCACAAGCAAACTCTCTAGCCCTCATCTGTTTCTCTTTATCTTTGAGGTAAGCAGCAGGTCCTATCCTGGATGAGAAGGCTTTGTTCCATCTTTGCTTCTGCTGGGCTTGTTCAGGAACATCAGGGCCTATGCTTGTGTCCAGAAGACCTGAGCCCCTGCATCTGCATGCATGCAGAGCCCCTGTACCACAGACTCTAGCCCTTGTACCTGCATGCATGCAGAGCCCCTGTACCACAGACTCTAGCCCTTGCACCTGCATGCATGCAGAGCCTCTGCACCATAGCCCCTAGCCCCTGCCCCTGCATACTTCCAGAGTGTCTGCATCTGTGGACCAGGTTCCTGAATTTGCAAATGTCCAGGGTCCCTATGCCTGCGGGCTTCTTTTAACTTCCTGGAAGCTTCTGTCCCTTGGACACAAGTGCTTCAAGGTCATGGTGCCTCTGAAGCTGCCTGTGACTGCCAAGCGCTCATGCCTTTTCTGTAGCCAGCATGGCTGGCATTGCTTGCCAGGCCCCATGTGGCTGACATCTGCTCAGGTCACCTACAGTGACCATGTACCCTTCACAATGTTCTCAAGTGACTAGTTTTCTTTTGCTTCTAGCTATTCATATGCCCTATGGGCCCCTTTGCAGCAAAAGATGTGCCATTTGCTTGTATAGAAAGTCCNTCTTCTGTGGGCAATGCCTTTATAAGNTGCAGTCACTCACTAAGTAGAATGGCATCATACCCTAAGANCCACAATCCTTCTCCAAGNCCCAAAGTTAAAATCCAACTATAAAACTACTAAGATCCACCTGACCTGTCTAGCTCCTCAAGAAACACCAAGGTCAAAGGGCTCACCAATTCAAGGCAAGGTCCACCTTCCTGGCTCCACCAAAGTTGCCATCACACCAGGTGTGTATAAGACCAGAGATGGCTCAACCATCCAAGCAAGTCTTCAATGTCACCATTCTTGTCTGTGATCTAAATAGATGGAGAAGTAACAAAGGAAAGACGGGTAGAAGCTGGAATGGCCATCATTACTGATNATGGGGAAGTTGGGGGACCATGAGGTACACAGAAGAGAGAACCAGATAAATCAACCCTGACATGAACAGTGATCACTCAGCCATGAACAGTTACCTCCTCCTCAAAGGCCAGGCAGGGCAAAGGAGGGAACAGAGAAAAACAGAAACTCACCCTGAATGGCAGATTTCAAAAGGACAAATGATGGCTGGATTTCTCCAGATGTTTCCAAACAGTTATTCCTTCCCAAGGAAGAGGCATCAAGAGAAGGGCAGTGAGAGGGCTTCAGGAGATGAGTCAGTGGGCATAGTGCTTGCTACATAAGCATGAATCCCCAGCACTCATNTAAAAGCCAAGTATAGTGGAATGTGTCTGTAACTCCAATGCTGGGGGCAAGGGGNCAAGNNACTGGGNCTGGCTGGCCAGCCAGTCTAGTCAGAATGGCAAGATCCAGGATATCAGTAAGAATGCTGCCTTGTCTCAAAAAATAAGATGGGGATGACAGAGGAGCACACCTCATGTCCATCTCTGCCCTCCATGTNTGCAGACNTAGGTAAGTACAGCCCCCTAACACACACATGTACACATGTACATACACTAGAGAGAGAGGAATAGCAAAAGCACCATGAATGGAATGAAGTCTTCCTTTTTCATGGACATAGAAGGGAATGTCCCAGAAAAAATTTCTTGAATCAGTGAAGGGGTCCAAAGCAAATGGCACTATCCTGTCATCCNTGAGAAGTGTCACTGATAGTCTGCTCAGAAAGATGATGTATGCTGTACTTTAAAGTCCAAACCTGCAAGTGGACACCTGGGTCCATCCCTGCCACCCTGGCCTTCCTATCTGGGTTCTGGGTAAACAGATGCAGAAAAGGTTCTGGACCTGTTTGTNNACATTTCAGTGAACCCATCTCTTCCTGAGCCTGTATTTGATGATGAGCTCTGCAGGAGGAGCAGGGGATTGAGAGAAGCTTACTGTGTCCAGAGAAGTTCCTGACGGAACAGACAAGGTAGGCATCTTCTTTCTGGGACTCAGTCATCAAAAAAAGTAACCAAATTAACAGCCATCAGTGTTTACAATGATGCTAGTGGGAAAAGCATGGTGGCATCGCTCTGTCTGTGGAGGTGACAGCATGAAGTGGAGGCTTGTGAGAGGCAGGAGACAGGAATCGGAGGTTGGGTGTCACCTCTAAATGCTCTTCCCAGTGATCTNCTTCTCCCAGCCAGGCACCAGGTGAACCCAACCAGCAGCCATGGACTGCAGCCTCCCAGGACAGCTATGCATGCCTCCCACAGTAGAATCAAAACTTACTTAGAGCACTATGGATTTTTATTTTTTTAATCTTGGGGTAAG
>LZPO01076465.1:3742-15272 GCA_001675575.1 Neotoma lepida
GGTCCTTAGATAGCGCAGCCTACCCTTACATCATTGGTTCTTAGATAGTGCAGCCTACCCTTACATCATTGGTCCTTAGATAGTGCAGCCTACCCTTANATCCTACCAAAGTCTGCTTTCACTCAGCTTCTCCTTTCCCTCATTTCTATTTCAATCACTGCACAGAACCCAAGAATCTTCAGACTCCAGAACACTGAGGAGAATCTCCTGAAACATTTCTATCTGGAAAGCATCTTGATGGTGAGTGCAACCTTCCCTCTTTATAGGGTACAAAATTACTTTCAAACTCTTCCTGCACACATAAACTGAACTCTCCAAACCATGGNAGGNCATATCCATCCATCATATTGTCAACTCTCATCAGTCATCCTCTCATGAAGGCTCAAACTTCAAAGCACAGCCCCAGAATCAAGTGATCCAGTCTTCCCATAATAATAGAACTACTACTAAACACTTTTAGAACACAAAAAGGACTTTTATTTCATCACTTTCTTAAATTTAATTTCCAATTACACATTTGCTGAGAGGTGGAATACCAAAGGCAATTCCAGACACAAAACTCCACCAAATACACACAGTCTGAGACGTTACTGCTTGAGTGAGCATGGTCCTCTCAGTACTTCCCACTTAAAGAAGAGAAAACTAAGATAATAGAGAGGAAAGGTGAACAATATTGTTCTATAGGAAATTTGTCAAACTTCTTAAACATTCATTCCATGGATGCAGTGTCCATTTTTAAAAAGGAAACTCTAAAGTTCCTACAAACACAAGACAATATTGGCATTTTTAGATGANTATACATTCATATATTGTGTGAAAATTTGTGCAATTAAACAGTATGGAAAATGGTACTTGTTACCATAGTTAATGAAAATATATTTTCATTTCTATGTAAGTTAAACATTTTCATCTCCCATTTTATGTTCTGCAAAAATGCCATGTGTCTAGTTTATGAAACAAACTATGCTCATATGCAGTAGGAACTGAAAAGGAGCTTAACAGTTCTATCTGCATACCCCTGGGGTGAATACACGCCTTGCATAATCATGTGCAATGCTGGATGATGATCCTAGATCTCTTATCACTACAAAGGTTTGCAAGCTTCTATTTGATACACGATGCCCCAAATTCGGTCAGTTCAGCCAAAGTACTCAAGCAATAATTAAGGTGAGTGATTTACAAAATGACAAACAACCCATTTGACTAAATTGACCATGTTTTGTTAACATGGTGACACAGTCATTGTAGGTGCCCTATAAAGAACTCATTTGTAAGTGGCTATTTGTTTCAATTAATTTCCCCTAAGGCTCTTAGAAGTTGACTTAATTGCCTCTCNGGCCCCAAGAAAAACACAGCTACATAAACAAAAGACCAACATATGAATAATATAAAAAACAAACACCATGCCCTATGTGCATTCCTCCATAGGAGAAATGTCACAAAGCACAAAGAAACTAGGGATCCAGCAGAAATCTATAGGATTATCTAATGCCTAAGATTTTATCTTACTCCAGTGTCAGGTATAATGTTTGTTGAAATTCCCTTTTTTACCTACAGTACAAGTGAACTTTTGAATAGCATCTTTTCAGAGTCATTACCCAGTGTGAAGGTCTGCACAGTAGGCAAGCAGTGTAATTCAGCTCACTATGTCTATTGTCTGATGATCTGGACTGGGCAGCTTCACACAGGGAGTGGATCCATTTTATAAAGACAACTTCCTTCTGCAGACAAAAGGTCTCCAGTGCAGACAGCCTCGGAAGCAAGGACTGGGAATCTTCTTTGGCATATTAAACATTCCACATACACATTTGTTCTTACAGATGACCCTTCGGGACTGCTTCTTTTCATTAAGACAGTGCAATATGTTTTTCATCTTCTAGTATGTGATTTTGCTGTATTGTGTACCCCTCAGAGAGAATTCAAAATAACCAACTGCCATTGAAACTTAGAAAGAGAGATACAGTTCAATAATTTTAGATGTTATAGCCACTGACATGGCAGGTCAGTAACACATTTCCAAGGCTAGCAGGCTTGCCAGTTTCCTGGTTGTTTAGTAAGCCTGAGGTCTGGCTCTATCAATTATAAAGAAAATAGGTTCAATTTCAGGCTCTCTTGGCTTTTCTAAATTTCTAGTGTGTCCTTTTTCAAGCTGCTCCTACCCAAACTTCAATAGTAAGAAAAAGACAAGGTAGAGTCCCAGGCGCTCGCTCTCTCTCTCTCTCTCTCTCTCTCTCTCTCTCTCTCTCCCTCATGCACACTTTAGTATAGTTTGGGGGGTTCTGGCTGCATTTTGAAGATTTCTGGACAGGGAAACTTGTTCTCTTGTTTACTTTATATATTTGCACACAAAGGAATCACAGATGGGAGAGAGTGCAAATGATTATCAAAAAATTATCTCATGCATTTTAAGATTTTTTTTTACAAGTCAAAAATATACATCCTCTTCTCTCCCCTTTATTCCTTAATTATATAAGAAATAGCATCTGTTTCATCAGTCTCCTCCGTATAGCACGGAATTGGATAAGAAATAAAGGTACTTTCTTGTTAGGAACTGTATCCAACTCTAATCCATTTAACAAACTCCTCTAACAGCAGCAACTTGGGCTGAGTCACCCAGCATACCCTCCATTGGTGGGGATTTAAGTGTGTAAAATGACTGGTACATGAGATTAGGAAACCACGCAGCCTGCAGACTTTGGCACTAGCACACATTATGTTTTGTTTGAGCTGTTAGAGTTGTAGTTTGACGATCACGAAACAGGAATTTAAAAAATTAGAACTCTGCAGAAAACAAACAATCTTAGGTGTTGATCCTCAGTGTAACACTCCCATCTCCCATTCCCACCCACCACCCCCATATATTTTTTGATTGTAATAAAAATAGAGATCTTAGCATTAGAATTTCACTTTAACTCTTCAAGGTTGCTCTGTGCCATCCAAGTCACATTTAGTGTTTGAAGCACCAAATCCACAAGTTTCTCCAACCAAATTTAAATAAACAGATGAAGACTGAAGGATGTCAAAGTAAGTGTTCTAAAATTAAGCTGTAACACAAAGTTCTCCCCAAAGCACAGGGTATTAATTGTCTAGTTCAAGTACTGCCAGGCTGTATGTAGATCTGTCTCAGATACGCTTCAGACAACACCTACAAGTGCCACTGGCTTAGAGGGCAATGTCCATGGTACAAAACGGGGCAGGGAGGGATCCCCCATCCATCATCAACGTTAAAAAGTTGCAACCTTTTGTGTGATTGGCTGCAGGAGGATCTGTGTTGAGCCCGGGCTTTGAGGACAGGAGGTTAACCTCCTCAGCATGGAAGCTTTGCAGTAGTTGGAGCAGTTCACCTTCCAGAGTGCTCTCTTAGAGCTGCCCGGATTCTCAGGATCNATTGCCCTTGCCCAGGACAGAGAGCTTTGCTTCCACCCAGTAACAGGGAAAGAAGATTTGACCTACCTGTGAAAGACCCAACTTGGTCCCCAAAGGTCGCCTAGGCGACCCCACTGCCATTGACAAGTCAACCTGTGCACTTAAAGCGTATCAGTTTATGGAATGCTTGTTTGAAGTCCTCATTGGACATGGTATAGATGATGGGGTTGATGAGGGAGTTAAGATAGCCTAGCCAATTGAAGAAGTCAAAGATGGCCATGTGAAACCAGCAGGCATCCTTGCAGATAGGCATCACCAGAGAGATGATGAAGAAGGGCAGCCAGCACACAATAAAAGCTCCTAAAATGATCCCTAGGGTCTTGGTGGCTTTGCGCTCCCTAGCGGCCATGAGTTTCTTCTTTTCCAGCAGGGCGTCNGAAACTCTCACTTTGACTTGGTTCACGTACACTGGAGACCCGGACTCACTAGGCACGTCGGGAGCCCGGGAGTTAATCGAGGTGACCGAGGACGTGGACCCAGGGGAGTCAGTTATCAGCTGGGCTCGTGTCAATCGCTTGCCGGTCTTGTTGGGTGTCTGTTTCAAAATCCGAGAGCGGGCTTCCACATAGATGCGGCCATAGAGGGCGATGAGGAGCAGGGTGGGTAAATAGAAAGCGCCCACCGTGGAGTAGACTGTGTAGAGGACGTGGTCGGTGTTCACAAAACAGTCCAGCACCTCCTCCTCTGCTTTGGCTTGACGCCAGAAGAAGGGTGGCAGCGAAATAGAGATGGAGAAGATCCACACCAGGGCTATCATGATGGCCGCCCTTTTGGGAGTCCTTTTAGCAGAATACTCCACAGCATCAGTGATGGCCCAGTAGCGGTCCAGGGCGATGACACAGAGATGCATGATGGAAGCAGTGCAACAGGTGATATCCGACGACAGCCAGAAGTCACAGACCACCTGGCCTAGTGTCCAGCGTCCAGTGACAGTGTACATGGTGCTGATGGGCATCACCAGGATGGACACGAGCAGGTCAGTGACTGCCAGAGAGGCAATCAGGTAATTAGCTGGGGTGTGCAGCTTCCGGGTCCGATACACCGTGGCTATCACAAAGGCGTTGGAGAGCGTGGTGGCCAAGGTGATGAGAGCCAGCAGTGCAACCAGCAGGACTTTCCAGGGCATGGCGATGGAGTCCTGGTAAATGTAGCTGTCGGCGCTGCAGTTGTGTGACAGGTTAACAAGAGGTACCCCTGTCTGGGAGGCGGCAGGAGGCGGCGGGGCGCACTGAACTCCCTGCTCCTCCATGGCTCTCCTCGCCCCGGTTGCGGAGCGCAGCTCTTGAGCATGGAGCGGACAAGGGAGAGAACAGAGGATGGGAGGATCATGGAGACCACGGGCTTGTCTTCTTTGCCTAGCCAGTTCCGTGGGCTTCTCAGTAACTCCTCCGCCTATGTTCTTAGCAGAAAGGAGAGGTCACAGGCGCGGCCACCGAGCCCGCCGGCGCGTCCCCTGCACTTCCAGTGCGCCCAGCGCTGCCGCCGCGTCTGCTAGCTCCTCTCCACGCCCCGTCTTCGCCCGGGTGATTAAAGCACTGGCCCACCCAGTCCAGCTCCGCTCAGGCTCCCTGGAGGCAAACAGTGGAGAAGGGCTAAGTATCGCTTGAGGAAGGATCTCAGGTCAAGTGGGACCTCTTACCCCAATTGTTCAGGGCTCAGCTTCTCCTAACCCGGGCGCTCAGGAATCTGCCGACTCCGCCCGCAGGAGTTTTCTGGTTGTACAGACCTAAGCTTGCATGCCCGTGCAGAGTCTTGGGCTTGCATCCCCGCCCTGCGCCCCCCACCCAGAGCAGGGCCACTTTCTGCGGCCACCGCCTGACTTGGGGATTGTGAAGTCTGCGAGCCGCACCGCGCCTGGCGCTGGAGCTCCGCACTCCCTCCCTTTTCACGCGCTGGCCACACCGGCGAGCTGCCCCGCGGAGACGCGGCCACCAGAGGGGAGACTCTGGGGTCAGAGCTGCAGCTGCTCGAGCGGTGCAGCAGCTGTCACCACCTCCTGGGTTCCAGCAGCGCTGCTGGAAGCCATGCCGCGGGGCGCACAGGGCTGAGGCACCTGGAACCGTAGACCAGGAGGGGGCAGGTGTCTGGGGAAGCAGGAGGAAAGCGGCGGGCGCCAGCCCGGGAGCTAGGTGTGAGCCTCAGAGCCGGTTGGGCTCCTTTTATACTATCTGGGTCCAGCCTGGTCCGGTCTTTCAACTCATGCAGTGCGGCGAGTGCAGACGCCGGCGGCACAGAACCTTCCCTTTTGCTCTCTCCCTCCCTCTTTTCCTCCCGCCCAGTTCCATTCCCGGCTACAGACTCTCCCGCCGGGTCCTACCGCCCTCTCTCGCAGTTTTCGTCACCTTGTCCCTTTATCCGACCCTGACACTCAGAGTCGCCTTTCAGGGGAATGGGGAATGGGACGTCCTGTTCTTGCCTCTGCGGGCTTTGAGTCTTAGCGCTCCGCAGTCAATCCACGCCCTTAGTCGCTGCCACAGACTTAGTGCGGGCGTCCGGGTCTAGGCTTCCGCCTACCACCACCTCCCTCTTTCCTGGAGGTTGGTGGTAGGTGGAGCAANCCCCAATCTCTGAACTCTCCTTTCTGGAATCTAACCCAACACGGAAGGCCACACCCAGGTTAGAAGGAGGCGCCAGAGATGCTGCCTTAGAAGGAAGCAGCCAATTTGTGCATTTTATACTTCACGCTTGGGGCTTTGAGATGCCTTTAACTCTTAGTACATTAAAAACACCTTTTTCCTATCTGCGTTTAGAAAATTGTGCTTGTCATTCAATCTTCCCCTTTAACTTTGTGAGTCAACNGGAGAGAAGCTGTTTNCAAGATTTAAAACAGTGTTATAAAGAGAAGATGTGAAATTAAACATTTGGCTCCAGCCTCCCGCTCCAGTGGCTCGCGGCTTAGTGCTCGAGTTTCCAGGGAAGAACTTCTTCCCCTCAGCCAGCCCAGGAAAGAAAAAATAAAGGGGTCTCTGCACTNATCACACTNTCTCCTTTGCCCTCCACAAAACGATCGCGATTCTGCCATAGGGGGCGTAAGCATGACAGCTAGGCCCCCAAACCCGGAGCAGATTCCTTGTGCTCGGTTTTTCCTCCAATCTGAACAGAACCAAATACAGGGTACACGTACAAATCAAAAGTTGAAAGTGAAGGGCAATGTANTATTCGTCTTGAGCACTAAGTGGTCCCCACTGTAAGTCCCAAGAACCTAAGTTTGTGTTTGGTATGTTGAATGGATCGAATAAAAGNCGCAGTATATTTGAATTCATCAGGTTCTCTGCAAGCGTGTTTTTATAGACTCAAATCATTCAGTCTCAGAGGTAGCCAGGAATCATCTGCTCTATCATCCATCCAGTTTCAAAGGTGGAGTAACTTCAGACCTATATGAGAGACTTTTACCTAAGGTGACATGACCCAAACCAAATTCCCAGAAGTGTTGGCCCTNTAAGTCATCTAGCCAGGCAAAAATCAGAATGAGTAATTGGTGCTGGATTCGAGTGCATAATTGACCCTGGGTATTCTCCTCACTAGGAATATGGAGACGAACGGGGCAAACTCAGATCCAGTTCTACAGCAGTTTATATTCTAGGAGAGGCAAAGACAGTGGGTGATGGTCAAGTAAATTACGATACTTTCATTTGGCAGCAAGCGTGGTGAAGAAAATACAACTCATCCAAGCTTCAAGAGGGCGTTCCTTTTATTAAGGGGTTTTTAGCTGGATTGCAATAGATGCTGCGAAGATTAAAAAAGAAAGAAAGAAAGAAAGAAAGAAAGAAAGAAAGAAAGAAAGAAAGAAAGAAAGAAAGAAAGAAAGAAAGAAAGAAAAGAAAAGAAAAGAANAAAGAAAAGAAAAGAAAAGAAAAAATCTTTTCCCCTGTTCCTTTCTCTAAGGCCAGAAACTTCAGCATATTAAGCATTTTCCCACCACATTTTTAAGGTGGCCCCCAGTCTTCCAACTCCATCCACCCACACCAGCGCGCTCAGTTAAAAGCTATTGGAAACGGAAAGGAAGGGAAGCTGGCGAATCTAAACCACTAGGTGGGGGCGTTGACCAGGATGGAGCAAGTGCGTGGTGGAGGGGCAGGAATGTGGGGACGTTAGGAAACTCTTTTCTTGCTACTGTAGTCTCTTAGGAGAGCTAGGGAAGACTGAGAGAACTGCTCAAGTGAAAGGAGACGGGAGAAGAATATGAAGAATTACAGCGGCCTTTTTATTTCTGTTTCAGAAGCAGGAGAAGGAGAAAACAACTTCTCCGTATTGGCATTAGAGAAGCAGACACTTGTGGCATTCCCTACTCCAGCTGATTTGCCTGAGTCCCATGCCCTGAGCAGACACTACTACTCACGGTAGGATTTGGAGTTTACCTTCTGGTTAGAGCTGCCTGAATATGCCCCTGCAGCACAGAGGGGATTTTGGCAGAGCTCAGTGAAGAGCCACAGTTCATTAAGCTAGTTTCTGAATCGCACTCATTCCTTTCAGGACTTAAAACATATAAAAGGCAGCGTTTGCACAGCAGTGCATATTTTTGAAACAAGAAACTCACCCATCGCCCCTGGGCACCAATTCCTGGCTTTTTTGGTTCCCAAGTCCCAGATCGTTCAAGGGCACCTTCTTTCAAATTAGCGGCGAATCCAGAGCTTCAAAGAACAGTAAAAATTCCTTGGGTAGAAAAAGCTCTTAATAGAGAAGGCAGGACAAGATCAGGTAGTGAGTCATTCATGGTAGGGTATGAATCCTCCTCAAGGGGACTTTCCTATGCCAGGGGGCTGTGTTGCTCCCACAGGGAAATTCCAGGTACAGTNTGGGAGGTTTTGATCTTGGTCTTACCATACCAGACACAGAAGAGAAATTCTCCTGGCAACCACAACAAGCATGTTACAGAACTCAGAACTCGCTGCCCAACACAGTACCTATCCCCCAGTGAAATCCTGATTGAAAAATATCCAAGCAGCAGGCCCTAATCACAGAATGTGGGGACTGGACAGGTACTTCTTTCAAGTCTTACTTTGTCAAGTCTAAGGACAAGGTGGGGTTGTTTTTACTGCTGTGAGATTAAATTCCCACTGGTGAAATGANCAGCAAAGACACCAGCACTGAATAACCTTTTCCTGCGTGGTGATCCCCCACAGCCTGGATCTTCTCAAACATCCCCACTGTCTCTGAAAGTTGATTGGAATCACGGAAAATACAGACTCTCCCAAGGGCCTTGTTTCTATCCTTGTGTCTTCCTTGAGGAAACTATGGGAATGTTTGGATAAGAAAACACGTGCAATTCTTACAAATTCTGAGTGCTTCAGGATCCTTTCCTACATTCATTGGCCTCCCATAGTAGGCTTGTGAGCTGATATTCATGTCATAGCACTTTTATGCTNTCTGATTTCTTAAGGATTTTTAAGATTTACTAGATAATAAAGTCAGTCTTTACTAGGCTAGTGTAGATTAGTCCCTAAGAAGGAGTAGCTCTGCTGTATTTCTAGGTATGGTGGACAAGNCATATTTATATAGAGAAAGGAACAGTGACAAAATTAGAGCATATATATATTATATATTTATATGATATATATCTTTCATAGTCTAAGACTTGTCTTTGTAATAATAAACACTGTCTTAGTCAGTGTTCCTTTGCTGTGAAGAGACCCCACGGCCATGGTAATTCTTATAAAAAGAANGCATTTAATTGGGGGCTTGCTTAAAATTTCAGAGGTTTAGTGCATTATCATTATGGTAGGGAGCATGGTAGCNGGCAGACAGGCATGGTAACTAAGAGTTCTACTTCCAGGTCCAAAGACAACNGGAAATGAGAGAGTCACTGGCTTGGACCCTTGAAATGTCAAAGGCCACCCCTGAGTGACAAACGTCCTCCAATAAGTCTACACTTTCTCTAACAAAGGCACACCTCNTAATCCTTTCAAATAGTTCCACTCCCTGGTGGTGAAGCATTTAAATATGTGAACCTATGGGAGCCATTCTTATTCCAACCAGCACAGACACTTTAAACAGCTACCTGCATCAAATACAGTAATACTGGTTCAAAGCTAACTCACTTCAAACTAGCTGGNTCTGACATAAGACCTGGGTCTTGAGATACCACTAAGTAACAGTAGTATAAACTGCTTGGATGATTAGCTCCATCCAGCAAAGAATCTTTCTCCTTGGGAAGGGTAGCCTTTTTCTGTAATGAAAAGTCCTTTGATGAAAAAGCAATNCCAACTGAGTCCACTAAGCTTACAACAGCCTTTAACTCAGCAACACCATTGTGAAGCTCTGTTCAGGATGAATTCTGCCTAAAACAAAACAAATCACAGCATTTAATGATGAAGTTGTTCATCAAGCCTGAAGAAAACAAGAAAAGAAATGCCNTCTTCTATATTCAAAATAAGGAATCTGTTCTTTACTTTCAACCCAGAAGGAAAAAAAAGCATCATTATGTAGTTTAGGTTTGTAGAGAAAATAAGCCAAGCTGTGCTCTACTGCCTCTATACCTGTAATTCATGAATAATAATCATTATCTTTTACTGAGCACTGTGCACTGAGCCATATGCTGTGTGTCCCACACACATTTCTCATTTAATTGTTACAACACTGGGAATTGTCATTATCGTTCTCAGTTTCTGGATAAGGAAATTGAGACTTAGAGAATTTAAGGAACTCTGCTAATATTGGACAGCTGGCCAGTGTGAAATAGTCCAAACTCAAGTCTCTAAANCTTCCAGCTCCATCCTCTTCCCAGTGTTTGTATTAAACCAGTCCTGCAGCTCAGCCCTGGTGCCATTTTAACCAGTCTGCCTCTACTGTCCTTTTTTTTTCTTCCAGAGACATGACAGCAACAGTTTGTAGCTATTTGAGATTCCAGAGTAATCTTACAGATACTTTCACAATTCTGAAAGGGAGAAGAGTAATGGTATTGATTATGGTTTAAAAATTCAGGTATAAAACTAGTTTACTATGATTATATGTGAGTGGCTAATCATTATATTATAAGCAGTATTGACTGGTGAATAGAGCTTATTCTTATGTAAAACACTCACATGAAAACCATACTAAAGCTTTACCTATATTTTTGCATAATTATTGATCAGGGAACATTCTTTATGGTTTTTTTTCTATCTTTATACTTCACACAGCCCTTGAAGTAAACACAAATATAAACATTGAATTTTCAAAGTCATCAATTAGAATTTCTTTGAATAGTGAGGAACAGGTTGCTAAATATTGTAACATTCTCTTCTCTAAAATTTACCGTCCAATTTTGACTATTATAATAATAACAGAAAAATTGAATTGCTTTACTTCTGATTTGTGTATTGAACTTAACTACCTCTCTTTTCTTCCTACGGCCAAGTAGTTCAGAGAAAAAAAAAACCTCTTCCTAGGAGTAAAATTATTCAAATAAAATTATTCAAAAGGTTTAATCAAGCCATGCATAGTGGTGCATGCATTTAATCCCAATACTTTGGAGTTGGAGGCGGGTAGTTCTCTACGAATTCAAGGCCAGCCAGATAGATCTACATAGTGCATTTCAGGACAGCCAGAACTTCATAGTGAAACCCTGTCTTAAAGAGAAAAAGGTTTAATCAACCATCAATCAGCAGTTTAGGGTGTTTCATTTACTAAAATAATACAAAATCCAGAAATGTATACAAAACTCTTTTATTTTGTGTAAAATAGGTGACATTGTGACTTCCAGTGTTCCTGAAGATTNGAAGCATCACACTAGAAATTATGAGAAACTGTCAGACAAGTATATTGAATGTAGCAAGAAGCCAAATATGTCATCACTACTGTGAAGCAGAGAAGAGATTGAAGGCAAACTTTCAAGATTAAAAGCCTAAAAAGAATGACAATAATAACATTACTTATATTAAAATATTTAATAGTATAACTAAAGACTCTGATCCAAATGATGGTTAAACCAATTTAATCGTATGTATAAATAAAAGAGGAAGTCAGCTTCTAGAGAAGAGTGAGTGCCTCAAAACCAAGAGGAGTTGCATTAGTTCACTTTACAACTGAGCCTCAGGGAAAGCTAAGAAACTACAAGGCTGTCCTATTCCTCTTCAATGCTGTGTGTATGTAGCTAGCTGCTGCTGCTGCTTCTCCTTTTTCTTCT
>LZPO01076466.1:16151-28715 GCA_001675575.1 Neotoma lepida
AAAAGGTGTGGAAGATCTTTTTAATGTAAAAATAAATAAATAAACTAAAAAAAAACAGAATTATTTGCCAAAACCTTCAGTGTTTACGTTATTAGCCTTGGCCTGTGCAACATACCAGGAGACCATGCAGAGCTTCAACAGGCAGAGTTTATTTCTGCAATACTGAGATGCACATCTTTTCACAAGGTAACATCTAGGGAATCTATATCTTGCAAACAATGACAATTTAAAAGTTTTTTTTTTTCTGGTGGCTTCCATTTGTTGTTATCACTTTCTCATAATCCCTCCCAGTAGAGGAAGCTCTGGCTGTTCTGGTATGTTTTATTTTGCTTTACATCCTTCCATTTTCAAACCAAAGAACTCCTTAGACTGCAAACTTGGGAGTTGTATGCCAAGCCAACTGACCTTTTGACACATTTGCTTGGTTCTGATACCTACTAATTGAAGTAGTACAATTAAAAGACTTTATCTGCCAGGTGGTGGTGGCATGCGCCTTTAATCCTAGCACTGAGAAGGCAGAAGCAGCAGAGGCAGGCGGATCTCTGAGTTCGAGGCCAGCCTGGTCTACAGAATGAGCTCTAGGACAGCCAGGGCAATGCAGAGAAAGTCGGTCTCAAAAAACAAACAAACAAACGAACAAAAGACTATGGTCTTTGTTTTAGCTTAGCTAAGATGGAAGAAGGGAACTTACCTGGTACTCAGAGGATCATTAGAGAGCTCTTTCCAGACACATAAAACAAAGGCTCGGTGTTCTTTATACAATTTTATTTCTTAATAATCTCTAAAATAATGGTGTGTCTGACATTTAATGACACCTTAGATCATACGAAATTTGAGGGATAGTGACAAAATTTATAAATGAAAAGTTCCATCATTGGATGGGAGTAGCAAAGCTTCCTTGGTCCTCTTCAGTAGCTTATTCCAAAAGCACAGGATGGCTATAGTCAATTTAGCCTTGCACTTCTCTTATAACAGTCCCTGAGGGTTCCCAAGGAACCTAGTGACATTTTCCACCAAAAGATTTCCTATGTTGCATGTCTATGGAACTATCTGTACAACCATTGACCCTCCAAAATCCCGCTGATCCACACACACAATAGGACTTCCAGTCATAAAATATTATGCAAAGGCTGTCTTTGCTCATGCTGCCTTTCTCTTGAGAAAATTGGACACTTACTCAGAGATGAGTCAGAGACTGTGGAAGGACACCATATAAAGTCATATCACTTCATGAATCAACTCTTAAATTTAGTATGATTTTAAGATTAAGTTTGAATTTTTNAGAAGAACTAAAGTGGTAGAGGCCATTACCCATCAGGTCAATTTTACTTCAAGATAGTAAAAGTAAGAGACTTTTAAACTTAGTATAAGATGCTACTCTGAACAATCACAGGCTGAACAAGGACAAATTCAAATTTCAGTCATTAAACACTTTTAGCCACATCACTCAAAGCNTATTCCACATTATAAGACCTCCAGGTGGACACTGGAACAAAACCCTTATTGTCATAAATTGTTACCACTAGACTTTAAAAAATGAGATCTCACATTTGTAAGAAATACATATGATGATCTGGGATACAGTATTGAAATACAGTTTTGAAAAATATGCCGCTTTGGTATCAATGGACCTTGATCAAACGAACATATTATAAAATAAAATCACATCCATTAAAACATGTCTGGGATTTTTAACAACTACTGAATGTTTGATAATATTAGAAGATTATTTCTTAAAACACAAGGAAAGGCCAGGTACCTAGTTTACTATGTGAGAAGTTCCTTCCTGCTTTGAACACTCACAGAAAGAGGTCCTATAGTCAGATGGTCATACTCATTTCTCTTCTCAGAAGAACTCTGAGATCTACAGGCTGAACTACCAACTTGTCCTACACCTACCATCTTGCTATAACAAAACATTAAAAATATGGGTGGTTTATAAACCATAAATGTATATTCACCATAGTTCTGGAGCCAGTGTCTAGTAAAAATCTGCTTTATCATGGATGGCAACTTCTTGCTATAGCTATATCCTCATGTGATAGAAGGGGCAAGGCATCTCTTTGGGAACTAATCCCATTAATGGGTATAAAAGTATTCATACCATAGCATCCCTTAAATGTCTCAGAAGTAGACAAAAGCATATGATTTACCTGTTACTAGCCATGTGCTATATTTAGGTGCCCACCTGTCTGTCTTCCCTTCTGTATTATAAGCGCCTGACAACCAGCTTGTTGCTCATATCTAAGTACTCTTAGCATGTAATAAGGTCCTGATGTTCATGTGTCTATAAGTATATCTTACTAATTATATTAGTGGGTGACTATTTTTAATAATTACTAAAATACACACTATTAGAATTAGAAGTGATATTAAAGAGTCTTTGGAATTAACCACTATTCACTGCACAAAGATGTCTCTAATGAGGTCTGAATCTACATCAATCTATGGGTACAGAGATACTTAGATGGCTGTTTGATTCTATGTCCATTTAACAAAATTCACCCCTGGGGACCTTGAGTTCCCCAGTCATGTATTCTTGTTGAATTTACAATACTAAACATGCATTCCTTCCTGTGGGACATGCTTTCAATACAAGCATAAAGCTGTTGGTTATCNACGTAACATTCATTCNTGCCACTGCTGTACACACAGGCGTATTGCAGGACTCACAGCTGGATAAGACTGTTGATGGCTTTGCTCTTCCAGCAGCCTATGTAGTACATTCTGGTCCATGAAGGCTGGCCGGCTGGAAAGAAGCCTTCTGGTCAACATCAGTTTGATGTACCCATGTCCTGTTTGTGGAGTCATCAGGATTAGGGCATTCTATCAAAATCTAATGGGCAACNATGAACAATGGTAATGTTCTGTGTCCTGGTTTGGTTTTTATTGCTGTGATAAAATTTCATGGCCAAAAGCAACTTGGTATGAAAGAGTTTATTTCATCTCATATCTTATGTTATACTACATCACTGAGAGAAGCCAAGGCAGGATCTAAATAACCATGAAGAAACACTAATTATTAGTTTGCCCATTTGGGCCAATCAGTATGTTATCATCAATATAGTGCACCAATGTAACACCCTGCAGAAGAGACAAGAGATCAAGATTCGTTTNAACTAAGTTATGACACAGAGCTGGGGAGTAAATATACCGTGGAGGTAAAACTGTAAATGCATATTGCTGGCCTTATCAGTTGAAAGCAAATTGCTTCTGGTGGTCCTTATGGATAGGTATAGGGAAAAAAAGGTATTTGCCACATCAATAAATGTATACCATGTTCTAGGAGATGTATTAATCTGCTCAAGTAAGAACACCACATCTGGCACCAACAGCTGCAGTCAGATTAGTCTGCAATAGTCAACTGTCATTCTACATGATCCATCTGTCTTCTGCATAGGCAAACTGTATAATGAGGGCTTGAGTTTGGTTTTTGTTAATTGAGCACTATGGCTGCTGGGGGAGTTTCTCTTCCAGTGAACACTTAGAAACTTTTAGATTCTCTGTGTACATCTGGAGCTGGTCAGTTTTGTCACTAAGCTTATGTTTTTCCATTGTAATTTTCTCCAAAGATGCTAAAAGGGACCAGTCAGCAACATTATTTTTCTTATTTTTCCACACATAGCTTTTATACATAGAGTGACTAAACTCCTTATTCCTCACAAGGGATGAATCAGGAGCATCAAATGCATTTATCTTGATAAGTACTTTAAACCTTCACACCATGCTACCAGTGGAGTCTTTAGTGACTGTAGATTCCATCTAGCTAGAGGACCAGCCTCAGGTAATGCCAAGCCCACCAGAGGGCAGGTACCTCACCATTCTCAATCTAGCACTGGAAGCCTAGAGGTTCCTGGAGAACTTCAGTGCCTAGCTCACAATAGAAGTTCGCAAGCCTTGTTCTGGTATCTGTGAAGAAACCAGCAGCACCAGGGAGTCTAGAGGGGAGGAGGGTTTATTTGTAGCGCGACCATGAATTCCTAGGCTTCTCCCTAGCTGCAGGAGGTAGGGATCTCTTTGAAGAATAAAATGTGAAAGGCATATGGGCATCATTCATTTCCCTTTCCTTACTGGAAATTGATCACATTGCCCAGAGAAAATCAGTCCTCTCGGTTTTCACCAATCAGGCTGGACAGAGGTCACTATTCACTTTTCTGCTTTGTAATAAACTCATTACTTAAATAATGGGCACTTAAGGAACAGCAAGGCCAAAAGAATGTGTTTGTCTTTNTCTTTGAGAACTTTCACCTACAGACATAAGTGACTCAGGTAATTTTCTATGCTTTCCTTATGATAAGGAACACAGATCTTTGACCTTCATTCCCAATTTTCTTCCAAAAATTCATCCTGAAATTTATTGTACTTTGTCCAATACAATAAATACCCACGCTAAACATTAAAACAGTGGTTCTCAACCTTCCTAATACTATGACCCTTTAATACAGTTCATGTTGTGGTGACCCCCAACCATAAAATTATTTTATTGCTACTTTATAATTATAATTTTGCTACTGTCACAAATCATAATGTAAATATCTGATATACAGGACATCTGATATGTGACCCCTGTGGAGTCATGAACCACAGGTTGAGAAACACTGCATCAAAGAAGTGTTCAACCCTTCAGCACTGTTCTAAGCTGCCTCACTCAATTTGGTTCACAGTGTTTGCAAAGAAAACGTAACCATACCTATAAAGAGACTGACAGGTTGTCTGATTCTAGAATGTCCTCAGGCAAGGCACATAGCAAACCGCTGCTGATCACCTCCAACAGTGNTTGGAGGGTGGCAGGGTACATGAGAAAGTAGCTGACTTTCCCCTGCTTGTCCCAGAGTCTAAAACTATAAAAGATCATACATGCACCTCAGCACTGAAAGACTTAAAATGTTTTTTTATGTATAAACTTACCTCCACTAATAAATTTGGTGATCTGTTTCATACCTTTTATTTAAAGTCTTAAGTCTCCCTACCTCAAGTCAGGTTAAATACTAGGACTAACACATGCGGACACTATTCAAGATATTGAGTACAGATATTAACGTGTAGTCAGTGATGACCTCTCCTGACAGATTTTAATATACTGACTTCTTACAGACTTTATACAATCCTAATATACTATCCATTACCCTATCCCCAAAAGCTTGTGATTCATTTAGTTACAACCACTTTAAAATGAATCTAGGATATATTGCAATGTGTTAAGAAGTGGTCTATGGCACCAGGGAGTGTATAATTATTCCCTCCCAGCTAGTGAGTTTTGCTGACAGCAGACAATAATTGTGTATACCTACAACTTACACAACCCTAGGGCCTTTTCAGAGCAACATACTTTGAAACAAAAAATTAATGAAAAATATTCTGAAAGTGGCAGCAGCCATAGACAAACAGAGAAACTTAAAATACAAATGTAGAGTTAGGCATGGTTGACACACAACTGTATTCCCGAAAGGTACTGGCCAAGAGGATTGCTTGAGCCCTGAAGCTTGAGGACACCCTGGGCAACACAGAAAACCTCTAACTCAAAAAAAAATCCAATTTGAGTTTGTCAAGAGGGCTGTGGGGATGAAGTGGAGAAAAAGAAATATGTGTGCATGCCAGCAGGTGTATGTATGTGACTTAGGTTCGGGGAACCACAAATTCTGTGTTATAAGAACACATTTGTGCTTCATTCTGTAGGAAAGTCTGTACACACACTGCTACCAGTTTGTTCTGAATTAACCTTCAATCTAGATGCCATACTAAGGAAGGGCTTAGGGGTGGAACAGGCTGGAAACCGGGACCACAGCTCTTCAGAGGTCCTTCGGAACTCCCACTTCCCACTGTGGCTTTCTTTGCTGGGCAGCACTGATAAACATTTCACTCTTGAGTATACCAGTTTCATATTCTGGAATTTAATTTCCCCATATCACATGATCACAGATAAAAGTCAGCTAAACTGTGCCATANAGATCAGAGGAACAGGGAATTCNGGAGCAGTGGCCTCAGAGGGAGCCCATGTGTCCTCTGAGAGAGGAGGGTGGAGAAAAAAGAAAGGAGGCAAGAAAGAGGATTCTCCTCCAGCTACANAGCAGCTTGGGAAGGTNAGTAAAGATGAAGCCAAGATGGCACAGAGAAATTAGCTTCTGCACATGAATGTCCCATCCATAAGAGAGGACTGACAGCCCTGAGTCCAACCACAGGTCTTTCTCCATAGTCTGGCAGCCTTTTCCTTTATGTCTCTGTCCTCTAAAGTTCTGCTTAGTGCTAGCTCACTCTTGCCTCATGCTCACCTTTTTCTGTTCTTACATTTGTTAATTATTTTTATTATTTATTCTTTGACAATTTCATTCACACATATAATATATTATGATGCATTCACTCCCACCANCAGGACTTTTCCAGATTCATGACTCTTGTTTTTTGTTTTGTGATGCACTTAGTTGAAACAGAGAGAGATGGCTGTTTAACCATTGGATTGGGACTGCCCATTCATCACGAGTGGACACACAACTCCTTTTGAGATGGCTCAGAATAAAAAAGACTTCAAGGCAAAGTTCCATAATACAGCTCTATTCTCTGTATTCTCTCTAATACAGAAATTCTCTGACAATACCACTGAGGGAGGCATACATAGAAGAACACATGATATGGACTGAGCAGGCTGCATTTTTTATGTGTTTAGGAATATATGNGTACATACATATATGTATTACCAACAATTAATGAAAAAAAGCCATGAATTTGAAAGAGAGCATGGTGGGGTATATGGAAGGGTTTGGAGGGAGGAAAGAGAAGGAGAGGATAGTGCAATTATATTAATATTAAAAATAAATAATTAAAATTTTAAAAAGATATATTTGACAATGCACTTCATGTGTTGAGCAAAAGGTGATTTGGAGTTATGTCAGCTATTGCTGGTCTGGAAAACCTTAGCATGTCTTGTTTTCCCCTGGAATCCCTTTTGTTTCTTTCTGCTGCATCTCTATTCCAGTCTATGCAGTGTGGCTCTTGTCCTACTGTTCTTTATATTTCTTTGTTTAAGGTGGTTTGTTGAATGATGCAAACATATGATTGAATTCTAGAATGGCACAAACATTAAGCAAGCACATTCTATTCCATGCTTATGGCAAATGAGTGCAATACACAGCTGTGTACTTCCTAATGGTGTGTGCAGAGCAGATGATATGAGCGATTTCTTCCCACTCATGTAATACATTATCTATGTAATAATCTCTAGGTCCCACCTCACTAGTGTCATGGGTGAGTAGGTAGAGTATGTATATACATTTTAAATTCATTGGCTGGAAATTTACCCACAGCTTGATGATATTACAGCATGGGGACTTTGGAGCACACTTAGGTCCTAAGAGCAGACACCTCTTTTAGAGAATTATGCCTTTATGAAAAGAACTATAACCTCTTGACCTGACTGCCATGGGAGGACACAGAAACAACCAAGTCATCTTCAGATTAGCAAGGCCTTCTTCAAACACCAGTCTGCGGCTGGCTTAGGCTTGGATTTCTTTTTTTAACTGTGAGATGAATTTCTGTTAGCAAAATAAGGCTTACCCAGTACACAGTTTATCATGTGGCTCTTTCCATAGGATGATCAAAATAGTAAAAGAAAAAGTTTCAAAAGAAGGGCCAGAAAGATGTCTCAGCAGGTAAAGGCACCTACCACCAAGACTACTGTCCAGAGTTTCATGCCTGGAACCCAGTTTATGGATGAAAAGAACTGACTCCCACAAGTTGTTCTCTGAACTCCACTCACAGCACCTCCAACACACACACACACACACACACACACACACACACACACACACACACACGTGGGTATGTGTGCACACAGACATGGGGGGCAACAAATATACTTTTAAGCACAAAAAGTATGAAGAGGAAAAAGGAAGGAGAGGAAGGAGAAGGAGAGGAAGGGTGGAGGAGAAGCATTTTTTTNCATAGCTTCAAAATAAAATCTGCAGAAATTCTCATAGAGACACAGCTTCACCTCTCAGGAAAGTCAAGGGCATAAAGTACCAACTGAGTGAAATTACATGTGTGGTGTCTCACTATATAGATACCTGCTGGTCTGGCTTTACCTCAGCTTGAAATCACAGAGAAGTTTGTAATATGGATTCCCTACAAGGAAGCTACTGGTGCTTCTCTCTTTGGAGAAATTTTGAGAAAGCCATTATCAGGAGGCCAGGTGCTCAGGTACAGAAAAGTTAAAGTCAAAAACAGCCCACTCAGAAGAACCCAAACAGAAAAGTGTTGGCATCAATAAGTGAACCAAGACATGTGATATTACATGGGAGAAGGAGATCCCAAAGAAAGGACACAGATGACAGGCAATGCTTCAGGCCATACATTTTTATCCAGCTGCTTAGCATCTCTCTGGACTAAAGAATAAACTTGGCAAAATGTCATCTATACATTTATTTTTATATAAAAATCTGGAAAACAGCTAAGTGGAGTCAGAGAGGGCAAGTGTTTGAAGTACACAGATTTGCAATATGGAAGCAAGATCTGTGTGTTCATGTGTGTGAGGTGCTCATGTGTGTGTATGTGTGTGTGTGTGTGTGTGTGTGTGTGTGCATGTGTGCGTGCATGCACATGCACATGTGCCCAGGTGCACTTTGTTGCAGCAATGAGAAAAGTGCTAACACAGGTGGTTAACGTGAAGGCAACAAGTGAACGACTGCAACAAATATGCAAGGGAGAAAATTCTCAGAAAAGACAGCAGTGGCATTAGAAATATGATTCAAAACTTGAAAAGGAATACATGAGAAGGGAAGTGTAACTTACCACTGTTCCATGTGGAGGAGACCACAGCTCTAAGAAGGAGCAGGAGCATTAGAAGCTATTAGAGACTGAGATGTCAGTGATTGAAAGCAGAAATGTTGGAATTACAACACTGATAGCTAAGACTGCATCAGAAACATTTTCATAATGACTGAGAGCAAACTATAGAAGTCATTTTATAATGTCTGTTTTACTCGTAACCTACAAAAGAACTGTGAACAACAAAAGTGATAACAATATACTAAGAACTGAGAATG
Source organism: Neotoma lepida (assembly GCA_001675575.1). NCBI lineage: Eukaryota > Metazoa > Chordata > Mammalia > Rodentia > Cricetidae > Neotoma > Neotoma lepida. The sequence continues at coordinate 25,187 of LZPO01076466.1, forward strand.
TTCAAATCCAGAATAGACAAAGAACTGGAGAAAAAAGTGGTTTATAGAATGTCTGAGCGCTTGAATAGACACAGGTGTGATAACCAGAAGTCAATTCTAACTGAAGAAAGAATGGTCGATAACATCCGTCAAGACTCTTTAAAAGCTCTACTTAGAAACACACTGCACCGGTACTCAGAACCTGCTGGATGCTAGACAGATGAAAGTGATCATCAAGCAGAAATTATTCCGAATGAGCTGTTAACAGAAGACTTGAAAAGCTCATTATATTTCAAAGATTCAATAGAAAAATGCTTAGGTGACTGGAGTAGTCAGATATTAAACTCTGCATTTGCCCTGTAGTAATGTGTAACTTTGGGCAAGTCACCTATAGTTTACGTTAANAGAAGGAACTATTNAATGGTCTTTCATATTTTTTAATTANTGAAGAGGACTGGTGAGGCAGCTTAGTAAACGAAGGTGCTACTGCCAAGCCTGACAATCTGAATCAACCCCCCAGGACCCATTTGGTGAAAGGAGAGAATGACTACCAAAAGTTGTCCTCTGGCGGCCCCATAAATGCAGTAGCAAGTAGAAAACATCTGGATTCCCACAGAGGTCTTTGCATTCTGCAAGCCTTGATGTATTACTTAGGCTGATGTTTATGAAGAAAATTTAGATACAAAGAGATATGTGGTTGTGGAAGGAAGAGAGATTTAGTAGATTTAAAAGATGGTGACCAAGCTAGAGATGACTCGGTGGTTAAGAGTGTATGCTGTTCTTGCAAAGGAATTAAACTTGATCCCTGATCAGCTCACAGCTGCCTGTAACTCCNGCTCTAGGGTAATTCTACGCCTCTAAGAGGTACCTGNACTCACATGAACATATTCACACACACAGACACATGCACTTACAAAGAACTAAAACTAAAATATATCTTTAAAAAATAAAATAAGGATAACAATGGATGTTCTTCTCTGATGATATGCCAAGATTTGACAAGCAGTAGTTTCTTGAAGTATTGTTGAGATGTGGAATCTAAAAGATCTCAGAGAAGTCTGTGTGATCTGCAACATCATCAGGNTTGCACAGTAAAAGGATCTTTCATTAATGAGGAAGAACCAGGCTCTGGGTTTTTGTTTTGTTTTGTTTTTATAAAACTTCATTAAGTTACAAAGAATACAAAGTTGTCTATTTAAGAGGCAGTATTTAATATAATTTGTAGATTTCATTTCATCAAAGACATTTTAAGCTTCCTCTGCCNCTTTCCATGTCCATCAATCATGTAGGGAGTCCCAAGCCATGTTTATGACTCCATTCAATCCTGTAAGAGTGCCTTTTCCCCATCCCTAGCCAAAGAGCCTAGACTCCTCTACCCCAAATCAAATCTATACACCCTGGACANCTCCATCCATCCATGGTCCCTTCAATAGACAGACATTAGATTCACATAGCCAACTCACATAGACCCAAGGGCTACTCCTATCTGCTACCCTGGACTGGTACTGGACCCACACCAGCACCCTTAACCCAACTAAGGATCATAGGTCCTNCAATCCAACCATCACCCCTTTCCCTAGCCCTGGTCTTTTGATAGGGAATCCCAAACTTGTATTACCAATTCTACCAATATCCCTTACATAAGGAAATTCCTGAACACTTCCTCTAGACTCCTTAAGATTGACTGTGAGCCTCCACTAACCCTACAGAATGCTTTTTCTTGGGCTTTGAAACAACCCTTCCCTCAATCTGAGCCCAGATTACTTTTAAAACTCCATCCAAACATCAACACTAAAAAACCCAAAGACTGAACCTTCAGCTCCTTATAGCTGGCCAAGAACCTGAAAAAAATGTCTCTATCCCATCTGAATAGAGACAGCCTCAATAGTCATCAGCAATTCCACCTAGAGTTAATTCCTGGATATGAGTTGCCCCTCTCCCTGGGGTCCAACGATGGCCTGGCCTTCACTGTTATAGTTTCCCTAAATCTGGCAAAGTTCCTACATGTTGATGAAAAACTACATTGTGCCTATAGGCCACAAATCTTAGGAATGTAAAAAGATGAATAAAAAGGAAAACTTTAACTAAATATGGCCTTGAAATTGGCAAAAATTGGGCCAGTCTCCTACCTTTTGCTCTCTTAAGGGTCAGGTATACCCCCAAATGGAGAAGTTCCTAAGACAGAAATTATTAATCATTTCCTCTTCAAATCCTTATGGGCCCTGCAACAGGCCCAGAGGATGATTCATCAGATGATTGAAGGCGCTGTGCCCTTGCCCAATTCTGAGCCTTTCCACAAGTTCCAGCCTCTTGACCCTGGGGGTAAAGAAGATTCCAATCTAAAGTCTGAGGTTAATANGGGAATGTCAATACCCTATGATCTTCACCACCCCTACAGTGATGATGGTCACCAGTGTCACCATGTGGACCCACTACAACCAGCTTAAGGAGGCTACAAAAGATAATAACAGAAGGTTCATCACCAAGTCCTCCAACCCCCTAAAGGCTGACACAGGCCCTATAATTATAGTTTTCTTATTTTATGTTTTTTGTCCCCCCCATGGGAAAGGCTCAAAACACCCATAAACCAGGAAGCTTGAGTAAGGAAATTAAAAAAGAATGAAACTGGGGAGCTCATACCAATCTATCCACTAAAACTCAAGCCACCTTCCAGGTAGATTTTTGTAAATTATTGTATCCAGAGGCTATAGGGGATTGCTTTGGAACAATCCTTTTCTGTACTATGAATATGTATTACTCTCATTGGTTAATAAAATGTTGATGGGCCAGTAGCTGGGTAGGAAGTATAGGCAGGGTGATCAAACTAAGGANGACGGGAAGGAGAAGGGTTAAGACAATGGGGAGGAGTCAGGAGTCACCAGCCAGACACAGAGGGAGCAGGAGATGAACACGCCATGCTAATAAAGGTACCACCATGTGGCAAAGCATAAATAGAAACATGGGTTAACTTATAATGTAAGAGCTAGTTAGTAATAAGCCTGAGCTGTAGGCTGAGCATGTATAATTAATATAAGCCTCTGTGTGGTATTTGGGAAGTGGCTGCTGGGTATTTGGGAACAGGTGATCAAGACAGGAAATGTCTGATTTACAGGGAATGGTTCCTTAATGCCTAGGGATGAGCATGCCTGTGAAGAAAAGAGGCTCCAATCTATCCAGTACTATGTTTGCCAGTCTGGCCCCTCCACTTTCTGAACTGCTGGAAGCTAAGTGTATATCACTATGCTCAGTGGGTTTGGGAAACTGAGTCCTCTGGGGAACACACTGATCTTTTTGTGTCCTAGAATTGTTTGCACTGGAGGAGAACCCACTCCTTTGCATCCTGAAGCATGTTATACCACAGATGTTCATCCATAATGGATAAGAGGGCAGTGCCCACTTAAATCTAGGTTCTGGATTTCTCTGTGCTCTGAAAGCTATCCTCATTCTCATTTCCCTGTTAGTGGGAGGCAGGCACCATGGGTTCTTTTACAGCTGAAACTTTAGCCCTAGTTATGGGGGATAAAAACATTTAAAAACTCAGTACTCAAGT
>LZPO01076466.1:29337-47581 GCA_001675575.1 Neotoma lepida
TTGGTAAGTCAATTAAAATATTTTAAAGGGAGAAATTAATTAAAAAGAAAAATTTTCCCAAATTAAAAATTGGGAAATATTTCTGCAATGGAAAGAATTTGGTCTTTATTTGATAACACATTAGGCAGTGTAAAAATGGAACAAATAAATGAAAGGATAACTAATGTTGATGGGATGTATGTAACTTCAATTATGAACATTATTTGTTTAATCATTTTTATCTTAGCATTAAGAAGATTGGTCAATTTGAGTGCTAAGATAAAAGCTTTAGAAAAACCAGTTAGAAGGAATTATAGAGAAATTCAGACTCAGACAGAAGAATTTAAAGAAGAACTTAGCTCAGGATTGCTTTATACAGTTACAGACAAACAGCCTCAGACTATGAGACAGCAGACATTAATTTACCCTGTAACCTTACAAGAACTGCCAGATGCTCCTGTTCAAGCTAATTGGGCTCCAACGCAAATGCTAGATTTAAGGAGATTTAAAGAAGCTATAGTATCATACGGCATGCATTCTCCATTTGTAAAGCAGATGTTAAACTCGTGGTCAACTTGTAATAGAATTATCCCTCAAGATTGGAAAGAATTGGCCACAGCTGTCCTGGAAGTCAGTCAAAATTTACAATTTCAAATGTGGTATAAAGATGAAGCTAAAACTATAGAATAGCAAAATAGGACTAGTTGTATAGAAATNACCAAGGATCAGCTTATTGGAGAAGGCATATACGCAGATATAAACAGATAATGTTTATATGATAACCAAACCCTAATTCTATGCCTCATGGCAGCTATCAATGAATGGGACAGAATTGAGGAAGCAGGAAAAAAAACTGAATCATTTACAAAAGTTATACAGGGCCCCAGAGAATCCTTCACGGATTTCTTACAAAGGCTGTCTTCAGCAGTAAATAGAATGATACAAAATTGAGAAGCTAGATAGATAATAATTGAATCTTTGGCCTTTGAGAACACAAATGCAGCATGCAAAAGAATAATCTGGCCATTAAAGGCACGATCAGCCCCCTTGGAGGATTGGATCAAAGACACAATTAATATTGAGTCTCATGATCAGGATGATATGTGGATAGGAGAGGTTATATCAAGAGGTTTGAGGAAAAATAATGTCAGACGTTTTAACTGTGGAAAACTAGGACATCTGAAAAGGGAGTGTAAACAGGGCATTTCTAGAAACAATGTTTCTTCAAGGAACACTGGCAACAGAATGCCCTTCCCTTCTGGATTATGCAGAAGGTGTGGCAAAGGTAAACACTGGACCAACGAATGTAGATCAACAAGGGATAGACANGGTAATCCTCTGCCATCGGGAAACTCCCAGAGGGGTCTCCCACAGGCCCCCATAGCAAATTCAGTTCAGACTTTTCCTGTCATCATAGAAGAAACCCCTTCTCAGAGCAGTTAAATAACCGAATGCCTATTGTAAAAAAAACATACTACTCGGGGTGATAGAACAGCCATAGTGGAGAGAACAGGAAATCCAGAAGAAACCATAAAGCATATTACAGGTATACCACATAATCCTACAGGCCAAGCAGTCATAAAAAGATCAAATCAAACTCAAAAGGATATGCTAAATAAACAGAAAGGGGTAACAAAAACCCCCAGAAATAGATTACATAATGCTCTATTAACTTTGAACTTTCTCAATGCTAATGAGAAAGGAACATAAATTTTATTAGGAAACACAGATAAAATATCACCACATTTCCCCTTTTTGTCTAAATAAAAAATAAAAATAAAAAATTACAATCTAAGATAAACTATATACAATATATACAAGCAATTAATACATCAACAATGTCTAGTCCATTTGCATTTGACAAGTTCAGTGAGAATACTCCATTATCTATCCTAAATTGGTGAGTTCTAAATGTACCTAACTCACTTTCTATCCTAACTTATATTACTAACAGAAAACTATCTTATGATACCTTTCCAACTTATATGTCTTTCAAACTTACATACTTAGCACCTCTTGGTGAGTTCCTGTTCTGAAATTTCTTAAGAAAAACTATAACTATCTAATCTTCAACTCCTTCAGAAACTCGAGAAGGAAACAATATTGCCTAGTAAAACAGGAAGTGCAAACGAGTGACTTCCAAAAAATATTAGTTGACAGAAATAGCCAGCTGCCTGGAGAGTCACCCAAGGTTTCTCTGCAATGTTAGGGCATCATCTTCAGCCCATAGGCGTAGCGTATCTGACAGACTCATTTGTGAAGCAGGATGTATTCAAAGTCTATAGCTCGACCCCACATTTGGTGCGAGTATTCCATGGACCAGATAAACTTGAATTCCTCCAGTGTCTGGAAATTGATGGTGTTTTTGGAATTCAGCTTCCCATCTTTCGCGGCTTGTGGGTAGTTTCATCTTTTTTATTAATTGTCAGTCTAATTGGATAATAGAAAAAACTGCAGAGTTAAATTAGGCTATATACTTCAAGGATGTGCTGACCTCAGAATGGAAACCAGGATAGGTGTTACATTGGGGATGAGGTTTTGCTTTTGTTTCTACAGGAGAAGAAAAGCTATGGATCATCAAAATTGATAAGGTTCAATTTGAACAAGAGAGACCTCTTAATTAGAAGAGGTGATAGTTCATCATCCAGCATGACCATCCAATTTAAAATTAACTTAACTAATGCTTTTTATTTAATCAGATATAACTTGCCAAAAGGGACCTTCCCCAAAGTTAGGCTTGGGAAGTGTTTTTGTTTTTGTCTTTCAGGAGAATGAAGGCTAAGGAATCTGAAGAACACTGGACAAATGAGACATCTGAAGAAAAAGGATAAATCATCAAGAATAAATGCCCCAAGAAAGGGAGTAAAATGGCCTATTGGTACATCACATGTAAAATTTCATAAGCTTTCCTAAATGTTTGTTTCTGCTCTTCTCTATAGACACTTAACATAAAGAGTTCATGTAGTCCCAGTTCAATTAAAATTTAAAGCTGGCTTTTGAGTTGGAGAATGGCTCTCTCCTTCTCTAAACCCAAGCATGTTTGTTAAAAGGAAAATGCAAAATCTCTGTATCATGTCAGAATAGCCGTCTGATATGGGACTTGAAAAAAAAATGCTTCGTTTAGCTGTCTATGCATGTTTTTTTTTGTGTGTGAGTCTCTATCAGTTTTTTTGCAGGGAATCATGACCAGGCCTGACAGCAAATCTGAAGTCTCCAGAAAGATGATGGGGCCCCACAATGATGATTCGACAAGGAAGCTGACAAACATCACCCAAAGATAAGGTTCAATTTGAACAAGAGAGACCTCAAGACAATCTCGAGATGGCTAGCTGACATGATCCAGCCTCATGGACTGTTCAAGCAAGGACTTGAGATAAGCCCTGCACCTTTGTGTTATGCAGAGACTGGATAACAAATGATACAACTACCACTGCAGACTTNACAATTAACCAAAAAATTTTCTTTTCAACATCCCTTAAAGATGTCTTTGCCCACAAATAACAGGAAGCAATTTTAAGAAAATGACGCTTCAATGGGTTTTGGGTTTGAGAAATTTTTATTGTTTAGGATGGTTGGTTACAAGTTTTTATTGTTAATGGTCAGGAAAGGGGCTAAACAAAGGAAATTAGATTTAGGGTTCTTGCTTGAAAAAAAAGAGGCTATAGATATGATATAGATAAAAAGGTAGATTATTGAATCTACATTGCNTTGGATTTTTGTATTTATATTTCTAATCTTGTTCAAGGTATTGTACCAGTACAGTTCATTTAACAATGTTATGCAATTTGGTATCAACTATTAGGATATAGAGAAATGAGAGTTAGTGGTTAGTCATTACAATCGAACTTGTAGTCATATTAGGTGTTTTCAAGGTTAAGCACAGATATATTTTAGATAGACAGGTCTTTAAATCCTTCAGAGATCTGCAGAATTTAAATGTTTTAATAACTTAGATTTTTTCTTGTTATGACTACAAGACATGTCAGCTCCTGGCAGCACCAATCTGTTTCAGAGAAGATATGGGCATTGAAGAGACTGCATAACTTTCATGTGGCAAAAGTTAGCCACTGGGCAAGAAAGTGCCCTCACATTGACTGCTGACAGTATGCTGTTCAAAAAAAAATGGACAAGCAGGACACAAAATAAAGGACTACCGATTCTTGCCAAGNCAAGTGTGGTTGCAGCTTTGGCAACAGGCATCCTTTGAGGCCAGGACAATATGGCACCATTGCTAAAATGGCTTTGCAATCCAGAAAAAGTACAGTGCCTCTTCCTTTGAAGGCAGCTGCACAGGCAGTGGGCCGATGGCTTCTGGTGTACAATGGAACATCAGCTGGAACAGTTATTCTTGGAGGAGTAACTAGGCTGATGGAGTGTGGCCTNTCAATGATAGACTGACATTTAATAAAGGAGATGAAATCACCCACAAGCTGAGAAAAATGGGAAGCCGAATTCCAAAAACACCAACAATTTCCAGACACTAGAGGAATTTAAGTTTATCTGGTCCATGGAATACTTGCACCAAATGTGGGATCGAGCTGTAGATCTTGAATACATACTGCTTCACAAATGAGTCTGTCAGATATGCTAAGCCTATGGGCTGAAGATGATGCCCCAACATTGCAGAGAAACCTCGGGTGACTGTCCAGGGAGCTGGCTGTTTCTGTCAACTCACATTTTTTGGAAGTCACTTTTTTGCACTTCCTGTTTTACTAGGTAATATTATTTCCTTCTTGGGTTACTGAGGGGCTTGAAGATTAGATAGTTATAGTTTTCTTAAGAAATTTAACTGCAAACTCAAAAGGCTCTGCAACATTGTGTGGGTTAAGGAAACCGCTTGTAAACTGACAAAAAAAAGGGGGGGGGGAGATCAGTAGGGGCCTGCAGAGCCAAGTTGTTTATAAGTAAAGATGGTCCTGGGAGGAAGGAACCAAGTTGTTGACAAAGATTTGTGGGGGTCTGTGGAGGAAGGAAGGAGGGATAAACCTAAGCTGTTTATGTCTGGGTGACCTTTAAACTGATTGGCCCAACAGGGAATCTACCCCGCCCCTCTCTCTAGCCTTGTGGGTTTAGGCTTTAAAAGGGGCTGACTGTTTTTCAAAAAAAAAAATAGAATAAAGGAGTTCTTGCTTGACTAGACTCCCTGTCACGTCTGATTGTCTCCCGGGAAAGGGAGGCTGGAACGGGTGACAGTCCCAAGTCATCCCTTCTCAGGAGACCTAAGTTCTCAGTGGGGCAGACATCACAACACTGGGCCATGTGAAAAAATTCTGTTTCCCATCTGGAAGCCCAGGTAGATCTCTTAGCTGGGATTGCTCTTCAGAATTGAAGAATAGACCTTTTCCTTATGAGGCAATGTGGTCTCTGTATGGCACTGTGAGACACTTGTTGCTTCTATGCCAGTCAGTCAAAAGCAGAGACCATGTAGCTATGGTCCAAATTAACCTTCAGAAAACAAAAAGGAGACAATATAACCCTCTGTCATCTGATGAGCCCATGATTTGACTCATGCCCATAGGACCAGTAGGGAATGTAATAGGCCTCTAGATGTTAGCACAACTGACACCNTGAGGGAAGTACCATTCAGGACTTGTAACCTAGCATGTAGGCAGCAACACCTGCCAAAACAAGAACAAAGATCTAATCCACCTAAGTCCTTTGTTCTGAGAAAGTCTCTAAATGAACTAGCTTGCTTTTTGTTTTCTGTAGTTCTGATTCTGCCCAACTGTTCTTGTTAACTGAGGTGTGTCAGCCCAGGATATGTGTGTGTGTGTGTGTGTGTGTGTGTGTGTGTGTGTGTGTGTGTGTGTGTGTGTTTAAAAGCTCACCCTGAGAAAGGCTCAGGACTTTACTCAGGTCCTGAACACCCAGTGTACTTGCTGCCCAGCTAATAAAGACTTTCTATTGGCTTGAACCCATATCTGAGTGGTCTTCTCTGGTGGATACCTCACAACAATTTCCTACCAAGAACAGTACCAATGACTGCTGCACCCTTCACAGCTTAGACAGTGCTTTAACTAGAATAAAGAAAGGAAACATACAAATACAGAAACACTGAGATTGGGTGAGCTGTATTCTCTCATGTTGATGCCCCACCAGCATCATCAAAACTTGGGGAGTTTATTTCATAAGTCTGAATCAAGGATGTGGTTTATTGTACAGAGCTGAACAAGGAGGTGGGTTATTATATACAGCTGAACAAGGAAGAAGTTAGCTAAGATCAGAGGGGGTCTCTGTAGAGAAATAATCTCAGGCTGTAAACATCTGGGATTGGAAGCTGCAGTTGACATTTTCTTCACATTGTCACTATCTACACATGGACCAGGGGAGGGCTTTCCTATTTCTCTGGGCCTTACCTGGAGAAGGTTGTCAATCCCATGGATCTGAAGCATTGTGGTACTTTATGTGGATGTAGTCACCTCAAACAATATACATACACTCAGGACCTCATCTACTCCTCACACATACACTCAGGACATCATCTACTCCTCACACATACACTCAGGACATCATCTACCCCTCACACATACACTAAGGACTTCATTTACTCCTCACACATACACTCAGGACTTCATCTACTCCTCACATATTCACTCAGGAATTCTTCCACTCCATACAAATTACCTAACTCCAGATGCCTAGGTCCNATTGCAAATACACAAACATAAATAAGCAAAACAGTAAGTCCCCATAAATATTTTATACTTCCTTAGTACTGTCCTCTGAGAAAACTGACTTAGATGATGTACAAGACAATGATTTCAAAATATGAAAAATATGACTGATGAAAGGACTCAAAGTGGATCTGAATAAATGGCAAAAGGAAAACTCAGAAACACAGCAGTTGAATGAAAAACTACTCAAGATTCAAAAGCAGAATTTACTAAAGGGAATATCTGAAAGAAAACCAAAATGGAATAAAACTTTAAATGAAAAGTTCAGGAATTCAAACAAACAAACAAAACTCAAAGGAAAGGGTTACCAATAGATTGGATGAAGTTGAAGAGAGAATAACAGGTCCTGAAGAAAAAGCATAAGAACTGGACTGCTCAGTCAAAGAAAATGTCAAATCCCAACAAACTCAAGAATTAAACATGCAGGAACTCTGGGGCACTATAAAAAGATCAAATATATGATAATAGGTATAAAAAAAGAAGTGATCTAGATCAAAGGAACAGGAAACACTTTTAAAAAAACCATAAAAGAAAAATTCCCTAATCTAAAGAAAGAGATATCTATCATGATCCAAGAAGCACAAAGAACACCAATAGACAAGACCAGAAAGGAAACAGCCCCCACCCCAATGTCACATAATAGTCAAAACACTAAATACATAGAATAACGAAAAGAAACAAGAGAGTAACAAGTAACAAGAGAGAATTGAAAGTAACAAGAGAGAAAGAGCAATTCACATACAAAGGTGGGTCCAACATGATTTTAAATGGAAATTATGAAAGCCAGAAGAGACTAGACTAATGCTTTATAAATGAAAGACCACAAAGGCCACCCCAGACTACCATACCCAACAAAACTCTCAGTTATAATCCAAGAAGAAAGGGAATGATCTCCATGATAAAAATAGGTTTAAAGAATTTTGATCACTAAGTCAGCTCTACAGAAGATACTGGAAGGAATATTTAGGTCTGCAGAGAAACATGCCCAAGAAGGAAGAAGGAACAAATAAACAATTCCAGAACACCATATCCAAGGAAATCTAATAGGAAATCACCAAAGTAACAAAATAACAGCAATTAATACATATCATTTAATAATAACTCACTATTCATGCTTTCAACACCACAATAAACACCACTAACAGACTGGATCAGAAAACAGGATCCATCTTATTGCTGCCTCCAAGAAACACCATTCACGATCAACAATATTCACTACCACTGTAGAGNAGAAGGATAGAAAAAGGTATTCCAAGAAAATTGAACCATGAAACAAGCAGGTGTACTTATTCTAATATCTGACAAAATAGACTTCTAACCCTAACTAATTATAAACAAAGAGGAACACGCTATACCCATTAAAAAGAATATCCAATAACATGATACTACAATCCTAAATATATATGAACTAAACACACGGGCATCCAATTTCATAAAATCAGCACCAAGATAGCAATGTGGATTATTTCAATACCACACTTTCAACAATAAACAGATCACCTGAAAAAAAAATAAACAAAGAAACTCTGGAGTTAAAAGGTGACATAAATTAAATGAAGCTAACAGATCTATAGAACACTACACTTAAACACTGAAGAATATACTGTCCTCTCAGCAGCTCATAGAGACTTTCTCTAAAATAAACCATTTATTAGTTTCCAAAACATGCCTAAACAAATATGGAAAAATTGAAATCACATCCTGCACTCTATTTGATCAACATGCATTAAAAGATGTGTATCAACAACAAAAGAAAAGACAGATATTACATAATTCATAAAGGCCAAATAACACTACTAAATCAAATTTAGGTGAAGAAAAAAATCAAGAAGAACATTTAAAAATCCCTGGAGCTAAATAAATTTTTTTAAAGAAATCAAAATCTATGGGACACAATGAACACAATGGTAAGAGCAAAGTTTATATGCCTACATCACAACAGTTGAGACATTACTTAATGCTGCACCTGAATGCCCTGGAAAAACAAGAATAGCCAATACTCTTCCCCAACATAGACATGAAAAGATAAGCAAAATCAAGGCTGAAACTAATAAAATTAAAACAATGTAAACATAAAAAACGCAGTGAGTTCCAAGATAGCCAGCCAGACAAAGAGAAAAAAAAGTCAATAAAACACAGAGTTGATACTTTGAATAGATTAACAAGATTTACAAACCTTTTGCCAAACTAGCCAAAAGAAAGCAAGAAATGATCCAAATTAATAAAATTAAGAGATTAAAAAGGGAGATATAACAGACACTAAGGAAATTCAGAGAATCTTAACATATTTTTTAAAATACATTTCCTACCAAAATGGAAAAATCTAAAGAAATAATTTCTAGAGTTCTACAACCTACCAAAGTTAAATCAAGGTGAAGTGATAATTTAAGTAGATTTACAAAACTCAATGAGATAGAAGCAGTAATTTAAAATATCCTAACTAAAAATTGCCTAAGCCATATGAATACAGAATTCTGTCAGACCTTAAAATAAATGCCAATACTCTTCAAACTATTTCACAAAATGGAAGAAACATGCCCATATTCTTTTCATGAAGCCAGTATTACCTTGCTACCTACCAAAACCAAAGAAAATTCTATGACAATATCTCTGATGAACACAAATGCAGAAATTCTCAATAAAATACTTGTAAACTGAATTCAAGAACACATCAAAAAGATTATCCATCAAGGTCAAGTTTGAATCCCAGAGATGCAGGGATGGTCTGAAATATACAAATCAATAAATGTAATCCATCAACATAAATAGATTAAATGACAAAAACCAATGACCATGTCATTAGATACAGAAAAATCCTTTGACAAAAATCAAACATCCAGTTATGATAAAACTTATGGAGGAAAAATATGGATACAAGGGACATATCTCAACATAATAAAGGCAATATACAGGGTACCTAGAGCTAACATCATCCTAAATGGATAAAAACTCAAATTATGCNACTACAATCAGGAACAAGACAAGGATGCCTACACTCCCCACTCTTGTTTAGCATATTACTTGAAGTCTTAGCTAGACCAGTAAGATAAGTGAAATAGATAAAGGGGACAGAGATAGAAAAGGAAGATGTCAAGGTATCCTTATTTGCAGATGATATGATTCATACATAAAAGACACTAAAGTATCTAGCAGAAAACTCCTGCAGCTGATAAACACATTCATCAATGCGGGAGGATACAAAATCAGTACATAAAAGCAGTATGGGACATGATGAACAAAACCATAAGAGAAAGCTGATGGCACAACAGGATATTCAAATAACACATCAAGAAGGAAATCAAGGAAACAATACCATTCACAATTGCCTTGAATACATATCTTGGAATAATTCTAAATAATAATGCAAAAGATTTGTATAATAAAAACTTTGAGACACTGAAAATAGAAACTAAAGATGATACTAGACAAAGGAAAGATCTCCCATGTTCATGGACTGAAAAGATTAATATTATGAAATGGCCATTCTACAAAAGCAATCTACAGAGTCAATGCAATTCCTACCAAAATTCCAACACATTTTTTCACAGAAGTTGAAAAAAATCTTAGATTTCATATGCAAATACAAAAGACTCACAAGAACCAAAACACCCTGAACAACAAATAGAGCTATGTATGTATAAAAGCAACAACTAATGAAAAAGAGGCCATGAATTTAAAAGAGAGCAAGGAGGGGTATAGCATCCCCTCCTTGGTGCTGGTCAAACTGCCTACCTACATGGAGAATAAAACTCTATCCTCATCTCTCACCCTGCATAAAACTCCAAATGGATCAAGGACCTCAGTGAAAGACCTGATATCCTAAATTTAATAGAGGGGGACAGGACCCTAATACCATAGAAATTAAGATCAAAGATTAATAAATGGGGCCTCATGAAACTAACATCTTTCTTTAAAGCAAAGGCATTTTAGTAAATATGTATCCCAATGAATGAAGGGGAATCTTTATCAGTTATATATCTGAATATATACATACATATATATATATATGTATAGCCAAAGGACTCCATGACCTACTATGGAAATACCTATTTATCTATATTCATTGTTATTGTACTCAAAATAGGCATAAAATAGAAACAGACTAGATGTCTAGTCTATTGACTGATGAATAAATATAAAAATTGTGGCATATTTACACAATGTAATATTGTTCAGATATTACGAAAAAATGAAATTTGCAGGTAAATACGTGGATCTGGAAACATTCTGAGTGAAATAACCCAGACCCAGAAACACAAGTGTCACAGATTTCTCTCATTGTTGCTGTTAGATTTGATTCTACAGATACATGTGTTTAAAAAAAATGACTAAGGTGCCATGGGGAGGAGTGGAGCTTTCAAAGGAGGGAAGATAGAATGCACCTTTACAAGAGTTAAGAGGAATTNATCAAGAGGAAATAGAAAGGGTTGGACTGAGGTAGAAGAGCAGAGGGTAGGGTGGTGGAAGAAGTATGGGGACCTTTCAAAAAAGACCTTAGAAAAGACATGGAAACCTACTACTATAGATCACACACACACACACACACACACACACACACACACACACACACACACACTCACATCTGTATGTATAGACATGGGGTGGAGAGTTAAAAATGGAGTTGCCTTGTAATGGCAGAAATGAGTTACTTCTTCTGGAGTTGTTGGCCAACAAGGGCCCATAGACCCCTAGACAGGTTAACATCACTGTTCTTGGTTACCCTCCATAACTGGATGGGAAGACCATATTGTTGTTGAATATGCCGCATACTTGAGTCATAAAACATGAAGAAATCAAGCTGTAAAAGACCTGGAAACTTCAGCTGTATTGGCTAGCCTTCACAGTGCTGGAAGGAGAAAAGTAATGATTATATCTAGCTCTGAATCCTGAGAGGTACAATGACTGGCCTGACAAAACATGTTCACTGATACAACAATGGTACAAATATTACATAAGTAATCAACCACTTTCTGATTAGATATAAGTCCTGATCTACAAGATAAAACCCATACCTGCCACCATTATCATAACATAGTGATAAACTCACTCCTAATGACTTATCATTATACTCATAAATTCATCTCTCAACCCTCATCTGAAGCATCTATTTGCAGAAGATGGTGAGTCACANGGAGACTCATTATTGACCAAAGTGCAGTGCTGTGGAATAATCCTCTTGTACACTGTAAATATTTGTCACTAGACTTGGTTTAATAAAACACTGATTGGCCAATAGCCAGGAAGGAGGTATAGGCACAGTGACCAAACTAAGAATTCTGGGAGGAAGAAGGGTGGAGTCAGGAGTCACCAGCCAGACACAGAGAAAGCAAGATGAGAATGTCGGACTGATAAAAGGTACCAAGCCACTTGTATAAACATAGATAAGATTTTTGGNTTAATTTAACTGTAAGATCTAGTTAGTAATAAGCCTGAGCTATTGGCTGAGCATTTATTAGTAATATTAAGCCTCCAAGTGAATTATTTGGGAAGTGGCTGCTGGGTATTTGGGAGTTGCTGGCTGGACAGAAACTTCCACCTATAGTGCAGAGAATAAGAGACTGCAGAATGCTCAGCTCTAAATGGAACATATAATGCACATCCTTCCCAAGGCTCAGGGATCACTATGGAAGAGGAGTCATCAGAAAGATTGTTAGGAACCAGAGCAGGTGGATGACTACAAGAACGTTTCTGACACAGCAGGGTAGCAATATATATATATATCACACAAATCCCCTGTAAGCCCTAGACTGACCAAATATCAGCATGGACAGAGGAACTGGGCACACAATCCCACCACTAGCAGTGAGTGGAATGGCAATCAGAAGCTTCTGGTAAAGGGAAAGCCAGTTTTCTCTAAGCGCATCACCCATGAGAAGCTGACCACACTACAGCTGAAGACACACCCAAGACTACTTTGGCAGCACAAATTGATCTTGAAGGTTTTTCTAAAAGTCAGATACAAAGTCTTGTATGTAGGGAGGGAGTGGTGCATCAATGTGGAAGAGTTTGGGAAGAGGTTGAATGTGATCAAAACAAGTACAACACTTAAAACTCTCAAAGAACTAATGAAAAATATTTTGAAGTGAAAATAGCTTTTTGTTTTGATATAAAATGCATGAAGCCATGAAGAGCCCAATGATCACGAGTGCCGGCCTTTGTCTAAAGNTTACTTCTGCACCACTACCTTGTACAGTCAGCTCAAGTATCTCCATAATGATAAAAAAATATCAGTGGAAGTAATTTACCCTCAGGAACTGCCCAAAAGTCTCTTCAAATTTNNCAGGATGCATAGCCCCACACTCTGAGAACTGTCGCTGCTTCTTCCCCATAAAGAAGTTCTCCATATAAAAGCCACGTGAGAGAATTTGTGTATCCATTCTTTACTCACAGCAAAACTGCTTTCATTATTTTATTTTTAGTGTGTTCGTGTGCACAGTCTCTCTCCCTCCCTGCCCTCCCTCTCTCTCTCTGTGCATGCATGTGATCATATGTGTGTGTAGGCATGTGTGCAATGGCGTGTGTATGGAGGTTAGATGACCAGTTTGTGGAGCTGTTTCTTTCCTTCTACCTTCACATGGATTCTGTGAAATAAACTCGGTTTGCCAGGATTGCACAGCAAGTTAACTTTGCATGCTGAGCCATCTTTCTGGCCCTTCAAACTCAGTGTTCAAATAGAGTGATATTTGTCTCTTTCTTCAAAGAACTTGCAGTCAATTAATTACACTGCAAAAACAAAAATACAAAAGATAACGTGAACATGCTATATGAAAACTACTATCATGCTGCAGATTTATAGAATGAAGTCAAGAACAGAAGCAGAATCTCCATCAAGAANTGTAGTGNTTTGAATATGGTCCTCATAAGGTCATATATTTGCATGTTTAGTCCCCAGTTGATGAATTATTTGGAATGGATTAGGAGGTGTGGCCTTGATTTAGGAGGTATGGCCTTATTGTAGAAGACATAGCTTTGTTGGAGTAGATGGATCACTGGTGGTGGGTTTTGAGATCTCAAAATCTCATGCCAGGCCCAGTCTGTCTCTGTCTCTATCTATGTATTCCTTTCCCTCTCTATCCCCAACTCCCTCTCTCATTTTCTCTCTCCCCATCTAACCAGTGGATCAGGAGATAAAGCTCCCACCATGTTCCATATAAAGCTCCAGTGCCATGCCTGTCTTCTCCCTGCCTTGATGATCATGGACTCACCTAAAACTGTACACATTTCTCCCAATTAAAGACTTTTTTTTCTAAGAGTTGTCTTGGTCATGGTGTCTCTTCACAGTGATAAAACAGTAACTAAGATAAGAAATAAACACATAAAATTGAAAATTGGATTTAAAATTTGAATTTATAAAGTTGGAATAATGTTATATAAAACTAAACACACTGTACAAACTACAAAAAGAAAACAAAGCTAATAGTGTATTAGTATTTGATTCTTGTTCTTTTTAATAAAAGGCACTCATGCTGTTGACAGATTTATAACCTGATTTGTGATTATCTCATATACATGCATTTTATGTGCCTATTTTAACAGCATTGTATTATTAAAATTATTCACATACTTGAAGAAACTTCAGATACATGGCTTTCATCTTCACGTGTGTATGAGTGCAGGTGCACGGGTGTCATAGTATATATGTAGAGGCCATATGACAACTCTAGGTGTCGGTCAACAATTTCCACCTTTGCTGATATGGCTCTTTATGCTCAGCTGCGTATGCTGGGCCTCCTGAGCCTTGAGTCTCCAGGGCTGCTCCTGAACTCTGCCTCTCATCTCACAAAAGGAGCACTGGGATTGCAGATGTGCACACCAGCCCAGCTCTACAGGGGCCCTAGGCATTTACACTCCGGTACCCATGCTTGTATGCTGAATGCTTTACTCACTGACACATCTCCCCAACCTCATTCATATACATGAACTTTAATGATATCATGGCTTGTTATAGGAGTATAAACCACAATTCACTTAATTATCCTATTATATCGAATTTTTGGTTTTATGTGTTACTTTTGTGTGTCTGTGTCATGTACACTTGTGTATGTATGTATAAATATGTTTGTGTGATTTACTATTATTATTGGAAGTAAAGAGGATTGAACCTAGAACTTTGAACNTTCAAGGCAAACACTCCCTCACTGAGCCATATCTCCAGGCCATCCTTACTACTTTTTGAGATAAGCTATCCCACTGAACCTGGAATTTACCAGGTGACTAGACTGGCTGGCCAGTAGGATCTGGTAATCTTTTTGTCTCTGTGCCCCTGTGCTCGAGTTATAGATGCATACCTTTTGTGGCTTTTACATGGGTACAGGGGAACCGAGCTCAAATTTGTATGCTTGTGCAGTAAGCACTTTTACCCACTGAGACATCTTACCAGCCCCTTATGTGGCATTCTTATAATTCAATACATACTTGAGTTTCTGTCTGTGCACTAGCTAAGTTCTCTTAGAACTTGTACAGGTAAGAATAGGATTCAGATCCTTCCCATTTACAGCAAAGATTAGTTCAAGAAAGTCTACATTTGTCTAGTTTAAGAGAGAGTGGAGCCCCCAATGGTGCTGAACTGGGCCCTCTGGAGGCTTGAAACAGTTGTTTGGCTTGAAGTCTCAGAGGGCCCCCAGGCAGTGGGATCAGGATCCATCCCTGGTGCAGGGCCTGACTTTTTGGAGCCCAGTGCCTGTGGTGGGACATCTGGCGCAGTCTTGGAGCAGGGAGGAGGTCTTTTCCTGCCTTGGCTAAGAGTGCCAGACTCTGGGGACTCACCAAGGAAGACCTTGTATTGGAGGAGGTGGGAGTAGGGGTGGGTTGAGGAGGGGAGCTGGTGGGGCACGAGGAGCGGGGGAGAGAGGAGAGGGGGATCTGAGGTTGGTATGTAAAAGGAGTGGAAGATCTTTTTATTAATAAAAAAAGGAAAAAAAGAAACAACAAAAAAAGAGAGAGAGACCACATTATTTTTTTCACACACACATTTCTAATTGGAAAGCTAGGATACTTTGTGTGTATGTGGGTAGCAGGAAGATATGCTGACAATTTNCAAACAGTAAAGATGTCAACATCATAATTATAGTAACCTGTGAACAATATACAAACCAGCTGGTCTGTGGCTATAGAAATACAACACAGGAGACAAATCAAATGGCCTCGAACACTAGACAACAACATGGTTCCCCCNAAATGATTTTCATAGACATTTCAGGTTCAAGTTAGTAACTACAAGGACAGGAATGAGCCAGGATGCCTCAGGTTCATTAAAGCACCATATTTAGAAGAGCTAGACCATGTGACAATCACCACCAAACAGAACAGTACAGTACACACACAACAGAAGCTAGTGTGTATTTGTTTGTTCGTTTTTCCCATTAGGATTAAGTCCAGGGAACTTTTCTCCTACAATGCTGGGACCCCATCCAGAAGATGATGCTGAAATCATGCTGAACCAAGTAGAACAAGCCTTTGGAAATGTCAACCCTCTATAATTCTTCTGTGGCCATTTCCTTGAATTGAATTATTCCCTCCTGGAACAAGGAGAAAGAAGAATGGAGGGAGAAGATGTGGGAATTGGCAAAGTTCCTGAAACTCATGAAGACAAAGAGGCAGAAAGTTCAAATCTTGCCAGGCTCGTGAGGTCCCTTCCCAAGATTATATAAGCAAGGGCTAGAAAGCAAGAGGCTGTTGGTGGAGGTGCCTGGAGTTGTGTAGGGAATTTGAGTGATACAGATCTCCTGAGCTATTAACTATCTTGTGATGGGTTTGGCAGGGAAGCATTAAGTACTCTGTCCTATGCTCTTAGAGGTCAACCAAGTAAGCTCACTGCTACATATGCTAGATTGGGTGGAAGCATTCTTTCTTCCTCTTGTCAGTGCCCTCTCTGGGGTGGGCAGAGATTTGTTCACTTCTCCAAAGGAAAGGACACACATCAATGATACACTGCAAGGAGCTGTATCCCATTTGACCAAATGCAAAAAGTCAGCTGAGATTCATACTCCCAAAGTAACATCCCCCTGACCTGGTTGGCACCGGCAGCACATAGCCACAGAAGACAGTACACTCCTGCACCTTAGTGCCACTGTGAAGTAGCTGCCAACAAACTTGGTTCTGCTACAGTCTTAAAGTGAAAAGCTCATATCCATAGGTGTTTGGAGCAAAATGACTAGGAACTCTGAGCAACACTCCCAAGCAAACTAGCTATGCTAATTAAACAAGTCATTTCTTATAGGCAAAGAGTCAAAGAAGTATTCGATATTAGAGGGCTCTTACTATGACAAAGAAAAGAATAAAAATGAAGGAACAAATTCATAAAAACAAGACAACATGGATGTAAAAACTTAGAAAAACAACTATTCAAAAATATTATTAGATTTTTCAGAGAGCCAAGAGATATTGTATCCACAAATCAAAAAAAGCCCTCGGACCTTGCATGGCAGTCTGTGCCTTTAATCCCAGCATCTGGGGAGCAGAAGCATGTGATCTGTATGAGCTCAGCCTGATCTGCACAGGAGTTCCAAGGCTACAGAGTGATACTCACAGAGACAGAGATGGGGGGGAGAGAGCAAGCACAATGGGAAGAAGAGGCTTCTGTGACATTCTAGGAGAAATAATTATGGTTAAATCAGCAGTTTTTAAAACTTACTGACTAATAAACACATATCACATATGACATGTTATATGTGTGTATGTGCATATTCATAGTACTAAATGAAACACATATACAGATAAAAAGTAGTAATAAATAGAGTTTCTCCTTACATCAATGCACTCTTTATATTACATTTATTTTATTGCTCCTTGATAGATTTCCAAGAATAAAGCAACTGAAAACCATCGGGGTGGGGGGTATCTTATAGGATGCAAATGAGTAAATCCCACAGATTAAAATGTGAAAACAACAAAGGAATGGCTATAAAGCAGCAGAAAATTAAGAGTTGTATATGAAATATCCAAATAGAATAAACATCTATGCTGTTAAAAAGAAATGACTCAACAGAGAAAGAATACTGGAAACATAACACAATAAGAAGAGGTGTTCTCTGGGATGAGTTCAGATAAGGCTGGGCAAGAGTGTCAGAAACTAAAATTAAACAAGGCTAGCTACATGTCTGTAAACTTCCTGATGCAATCCCAGCATTCCAGGGATAGAGCAGAAGTCTGAAATCTTCCAGAGGAGGCAAACTAATTACACACCATGCCAGAAGAGTGTGCACGTGTGTTCAGGCCAGAAGAGTGTGCACGTGTGTGTGCACGCCAGAAGAGTGTGCATGTGTGTGCACGCCAGGAGAGTGTGCACGTGTGTTCACTTCAGAAGAGTGTGCACATGTGTTCATTCCAGAAGAGTGTGCATGTGTGTGCATGCCAGAAGAGTGTGCATGTGTGTGCACACCAGAAGAGTGTGCATGTGTGTTCAGGCCAGAAGAGTGTGCATGTGTGTTCATGCCAGAAGAGTGTGCATGTGTGTTCATGACAGAAGAGTGTGCATGTGTGTGCACGCCAGAAGAGTGTGTATGTGTGTTCAGGCCAGAAAAGTGTGCATGTGTGTGCATGCCAGAAGAGTGTGCACGTGTGTGCATGCCAGAAGAGTGTGCATGTGTGTT
>LZPO01076467.1:7120-21500 GCA_001675575.1 Neotoma lepida
ACAGGCCCCTGAACTCCAGGCCACAGTTTCTAGACTGGTCCATCACCATTAACGACACGAGCCACATAACCACTGGAGTGTTCCAAGTAACTCCCATTATTATTGATAAAAGTTACACTACTGCACCAAGGGGAAGGAAAGGCCACTAGCAGGCTTTTAAAAAGCTATTTAATAGATGAGCCTTCACAAAGACAGACGGCATCACTAAGGCAGAACAAGGAAAGATGTGCCCAACTTTACAAGCTATTGGCACTGTTAATCATATTTTGAAATATTATTGGCATATATCTTAGAAAATACAACGTCACTGCCATATTTCCAGTGGGAGAGGTGACAGTTTTAATGCTGAAGCACACTGATAATTCTAAACCCTCTCCTCCCCCATATGNGAAGTAGATCATGAGCAGAGTCCACAAGCCTGAATCCTGAAGTACAGCGTTGTGAACTCCAGCAAATTCCTTGACAAAGACACAAGGAATCTCAGTAGGTAAAACAACCACACACGTGTACATGTGCATATATGAGTGTGCACATTCATACACCACTATCTATAGTTCTATATATTCAGTTTCAATGAAATGTTATAAACTTGCATTCATGTAAAAGCTTAAATAAGAGGGGAGGGCTATTAAGCTTTTATAGGATTTCTGTTTTGATACTTTTCTGTTACAATTTACATTTGTTTCATTTTTTCAAGGTTTTATATTTTTATTTATGGATCTGTGTGTGTGTGTGTGTGTGTGTGTGGATATATGTATGGGTACCTGGAGAGACCAGAAGAGGGGTTATACCCCTCAGCTGGTATTTGAGTTATAGGTAGTTATGAGTCACCCAATATGGGTAGTGGAAACTGAAGCTAGGTCCTCTGC
The DNA here is from genome assembly GCA_001675575.1 of Neotoma lepida. Lineage (NCBI taxonomy): Eukaryota > Metazoa > Chordata > Mammalia > Rodentia > Cricetidae > Neotoma > Neotoma lepida. The sequence goes on from LZPO01076467.1 coordinate 7,990, forward strand.
AAAATCAGCAAGTACTCTTAACCACTGAGCTATCTTTCCAGGCCCTTTTATAATAATAATATTATGATAATTATTATATTTATATATAAATATAGTTATAATTATTATTATATTATTATTATCATCCTTTTAATTTTAGTGAAAGTTTCATTATACCCCAGGCCAGCCTTGAATTCCCTAGATAGTCCAGGATTATCTCAAACTCACAGTCCTCCAGACTCAGCATCCCAGGAACTTGATTACAGACATGCTCCACTATACCTGGGCAATTCCAATTTCTAAACATGGCATAGCAAATACAAGAGTTACACAGATGGATATTTTTGAGCATATTTCCACATTTCTTTGCATTGACCACCTCACTTCTGTGACATGGCCAGAACTCATGCGTGTCTTCCCATCTGACAGGAATGTACAGCAGGTACACTGCCCAAAGCTACACGTGGCCACAGCAAAATTGGCCCTAATCTACTTCCAAATGGACGGTTCTTATGTNGTATCCTTNTGGCTTTGCAATTCGAGGGCTTTATAGACAGATACATGCACAGACCTGATCCAGAAGGACAGAGTTTTCATGTGGCCCAAGTTTCACCGTGATGTTACACCAGGAAACANACCTGGCTGGTCTGGCTGGCCCTTGGGGAAATGATTTTCCTATGACTTCAGTTAAAGCTTTAGTAGCTATGGAAGATACCTTGAGTATTCTCCACTTAACCCTTAATAAAAATATTTTTGTTTTCTTCAATACAGAAATGTACCCTTTTAAAATATTGTCTCCTAGACTCCCTTGCAGCTAGGAGTAGCCAGATATACAGATGATATAAACTGCATTGATGAGAAGGAAGTCATGGGTGGTGTCTGGGAAAACTGCTTAAGTTGTTGCAAGGATNGAGAGAGGAAAGAAGAGGGAAGGAGATGAGAGAGAAGGGGAGGGGTATTAGAACATACCCACAAGTAATCCGGAGTCTATACTTAAGTAAAATAGTATGATTAATGTATTCAAGACATAAATTGTTAGATGGAGAATTTCACCAGAAAATGAAACTCTGTTTATAAAAACAGAAGTCAAAATTCTAGCAATGAAATATATTGACTAAAACAAAGATCCCAGAGGTAAGTTTGATAGCAGATAAGACCCAGCTAAAGAGTGAATCAAAGAACTCTAAGAGAGGCCAGGTGAACTGATTCAGGCCAAAGCACAGAAAGACAAGAGAGAGAATCAAAAAAGAGAAAAGAAACACGTGAAGAAGAACAGCATTCATATTTGGATTCCCAGAAAGACAAGGCGAATGTCAAAAAGGAAAGGCCCGAAACTCTGAGACTGATGTTCCACACAAGTCAGAGTGTAGAACTGAACTCCAGGCCAGGTGTTACCANGCCAGTTCCTCCAGCCCCGATGTTTCGATCTATCCTGGAGCAGCAGCCCCTCGCCTCTGGGAGTGAGGGTGGACAGAGGAGCCGGATCTTTGCCTCACCTTCCCTTGTAAACCAGGGTAATCCTGGCAGATGGGGCCAGGGCTGTGACCCCAGCTTAACTTCAGAACCAGAACCAAAATGAAAATTTCAGTCCTGTGATTTAATGTTTTTAATTTGTTCTGAAATGAGAAGAGACTATGTCCCAAGCCATGTGACCATCTAATGACTTTTTCAGCTTTCTTATAAGTCCCGATTGCTGCCTGGGAAATCTGGCAGCCAGCTTTGAATGCTGGGAGCAGCCCTGGTGTTTCCATTTCTGTTTCTGTGAAATCAGCCATGGTCTCTATTAAAGCAAAAGGATGGCAGCTTTTACAAACTGTGCATTGTTTTGAGAAAGAAAGGAGAGGGAGGAGAGGGCAGGAGAAAGATGAACGAGTGTTTTCCAGGAGCCTACACTTGGAAGAAGCTTCTTGCAAATTTTACTGGTGTTTCAGGATTTCTTTTTCCTGGACAGGCTCCACCTGGGCCTTTCCGAGGCTGCTGAGAGGCGGGAGGGGCCCAGTCTTGGACAGTTGGCTTCAAATTGCTATTGCAATGGTTTGATTTGGATTTGAAGAAAGAGGGAGGTGTGGTGTTTGTCAGCACATTATTGGTGTCTAGGATTGCTGCCTATTTCCAGTGNTTTCTGTTAGCTCACACTTTCCAAGGACCCCTCTCCTGATGAGATGGCCTAGGGCTTTCTGTCCACACCATGCTGTTTACATTCTAGCAAAGCTGGCAACAGCCACAGGTTAGAAAGCTCACCATTAGGACTCATCTCCTTTAGTCCCTTCAGGCACCTAGACTATCAAGAGTCTGTGCACATTANACAAGGGCAATCATGGCTGACCCAATTGTCNGCATTTTTCAGAGAGTATGGCCATCCTAGGNAGGGAGAATTGGATCAGGGTAGAATTTAAAATCCTGCACGTTCTCTCTCATTTATTCTTCTCTGGAAAGTGAAGAGGAGGCTCTGAGTAGGTGCTTAAGNTTTCTGAGCACCTATCAGCCCCAAGTTCCCTGGGCTAAGAGTGGTAGAGGGTGACAGGCAGACCAAGAATAACTGTTTTGATTTTCAAATGTTGCCAACAGAGAAAAGGATACCCTAGTCCCATGGCAACATGAACATCTTCAGTTTGTCCTTCCAACATGGGCCTGCAGGTCCTTTTTCACACATTCACTCTTGTTGTTGCTGGCTTCTCAGGGAACATATTTGCTTACNGTATTCTTTTCAGGAATCCAGATGGTTCCATGCCCAGCCAGCACTTACTCTACATTTTTCCTATCTGTGGAAAAGAAAATTGATTCTCTGAGAATCTGGGGAGGTGGGGGATACTAGGAACACAGCCCTTGATCCCTGAAGGCCAGCTGGAGGGTAAATAATCTACAGCATTGACTAGGTCACACTTCTCGGAGATCAGGCCTGTAATATTTCAGCCGTCCCTCTGTCCTCTTGGCCAGGCCTGCAACCTGCATCCAGTGAGACCCACAAAAGGCATTGAAAACTTTCTCTTTTGGGGTATAACCAGCAAGGAATCTACCCTGCCCAGGCGTTCAGAACAAAATTGCAGCCACATAAACCTAGTTGATCAGGGTGGTGATCTATTGGATTTCTGGCCCATGGCTGGCGAACTAGCTTCTGAAGAGGTTCACAGCCTCCAGGGAGGGCCAGGCCTGCCACAATGACACCCTAGACTCTGCTGCCTGCCAAGTAGGTCACCCACCCTCCATGTGTGACTACCGGAATTTTTAAAGGTTCTGTTTCTTCCCATCACTGTATACATCTCAGGAACTTGGCTGTCGCATGATGCTGTAGATATGTTTCTGTCATTGTGGAAAGCTACTATAGGCTGTGCTGCTAGCCAAGAAGTTCAGAGAATTCAGAAGCATTATTCCTGCTGGCTTGCTGGGCAGCATCCTGGAAGCTATGGCTGGGGGGCAGCTTTGGAGGGGCTAGAAGCTGAGAAAAAAAGCCAGTCTTAGAGGATGGCACAAGTCATGGCCACAGCTGAAGATGTCTGGTATTTCTGGTGGGGGTGCTATGACCCTTCCTGGTGAGTCACCCCACCCCCAGGAAGGCCACAGCCAGTCAGAAGAAAAATCCTCTTCTGAGTGGGAAGGGCACTTGCTCTGAAGCATTAGCCAGACCTCATCTGGGAGCTCATCAGTCAGTGTAGCTGCGTAACAAAATATCACATACTGTGGCTTAAACTACAGAAACATATTGTCTCCGTTTAGAGACTAGAAGTCCAAGATCAAGGGGGCAAAGGTTCCTTTCTTCTGAGGCCTCTCTGCCTGGCTTTGGAACTGCCTGCCATTAGGCCTGTCTGTNCTGGTGTGACTGAACCTCCAGACATCAATAAACACATCTCACATCTTCCTCTTCTTGTAAGGATTAGTGTTGATCCCTGTAACTCATTTTCCTCTTTGAAGATCTTGTTATCAAATCCAGGTATGTTTGGAAACACTGGCGCTCAGAATGTGGACATGTGAGTTAGGGAAACAGTTCAGCCCACAATGGGGCTGGAGGGGGCTAAGCCTTGGAGTCAGAGACAGACAAAAGTGAACAAGAGGGCAGAGGTCCCAGCCACCACTGCCATNCCTCCTTGTTTAATGCCCAGACTGAGCGTATTGGAACCAGAGCTCAACACTAGATTAAGACATTGTGACTGTCATTCTCACTGGCTTCTGCTTTCTGCTTCCCACCGTGTCTGTGTCACAGATGTACCCTGCATTTCTAGCTCCTGTGATTGTTTNTAAATTATTGACTTTCCNTATTACAGTTCCCANGCTATTTCATCAGACTTACTGTGTGTCTCTTTCTTCATAGTACCCCCAGTGGTTCTTCTCTGCCTGTGGCCCCATGTTTGAGGTCATCTTCAGCAGATCCTGGCTTCCTGGCTTCTGCTCCAGGCCTTGCTTTGGGTGGCAGGTGGGCTGACAAATGCATAGATGGAAGAACACAGAATTTATAGTCAGACAGGCTTGAATATAAATTGTGTGTGGCCACTCCTCACTGGGGCTTCAGGCACGTTAACTGCAGCTTGGTTTTCTCGTCTATACGATGAGAACACTAACAATTGCCTTTGAAAGGCAAAAGTGGGTACCTTTCAGTGGGCCCAGCCAAGGTACGCCACTAAGCAAACATGCTACACACAATGGAGTTAGTGCAAGAGGCTTATAGTGGGAGGGGGGAGGTGGAAGAGGGACTGGAGAGAGGCAGACAGACAAGAGGAAGAAGAGAAGCAAGAAAGAAGATATACCAAGAAAAAGAAAAGAGAAGCAAGAGGCAAGAGAAACATGAGACAAGAGAGGTAAAGAGACAAAGAGAGATGAGAGACAAGAGAAGAGGCAAGGAGAGCAAGTGTGCCGGGCGGGCACTTTTAAGGGGTGCACATGTCACATAGCTGACGGTGGAAGGGCACCTGGCGACAGGTGATGATGTAACTGCTTTGGAGGCAGAGGCGGGCTGCTGCTGTGGCAGCAGAAACNAACAGCCTTGACTATTGTGTGTGTGTGGCGGCGGGGGAGGGGTTATTTCATAATATGTAAGCAGAAACAAGATTCTCTGGAATATGGGTTCTCAGTTAAAGACACAGCCATTATTATCTCCACCTTTACCTTGGAGAGCTTTTCTCTGCCCTCTTTCTCCTTTGAGGACACTGTCCCACACTCCAGCTGTGACCACTTCCCTTTTGTGGTATGTCTTAGCTCCATTCTCACTTAGCTCCGTTCTTCCATCTATCTCTTTTATATTGTTATGTGTACATACACCCACCCCCCTACACACACACGTACACACACGTACACACACACACACACACACACACAGATATATCTCTTTTATAATGTTATATTACACACACTGATGTTTCTCTTTTATAATGTTATGTGTCTACACACACATACACATGCACGCACACACACACACTGATGTATATCTTTTATATGGTTATATANACACACACACATACATACACTAATGTATCTCTTCTATATCATTATGTGTACATGCACATACCCACATGCACATATGCACACACACTGATGTAGGTAGTGTCAGAGTCATATTCCCATCTTTCCACCTCTCTTCTCATGCCAAAGGCTACTTGCATTTCTCTAACCTCATGCAATAGAAGTTGGAAGNATCAGACAATGCAGCAGCCCCTGTAATGACAGTTAGGAAGATAGATCTTTATGCCACCTTGTTTCTTGAAGAGGGGAACTTTTAAGAGCATTCTGCGCTGTCTCCCATAATCCCCTGCAGGAGTGGTTCCAATGGCCCACAGTAGTAACTTCCCATGGCACGTCCTGTATTGGTCTCCATCCCTGTTCTGCCTTTCTTTACTTCCCTACCACAGCTTTCTGGAATCTCCATACAACTCTCACTCCAAACCTCACTTCAGAATCTGCTACTGGAGATTCAACTCTGGACACAAATCTGTGTTACCTTTCACTGGTTATTTCTTCTCAAAGAGTCTAACCAGNGGCTGTGAACAACCAGGATGGATGCACTACAGACAGTGGCCACAGGAAGCTTAAGTTATGCCTCATTGGTATCTTCAGTGCCACAAAAGACTTGCTCCAGGAGGGCCTGCCAGCCTCCACGTAGATGGTAAACCAAGCTACAACAGAAGTGCCACTGTAGCATTTAAGAATGACAACTGNTGCTGCTAAGTGCTCAGGTAGAAAAGTGTCAGCGAAGCAGGTTCTTTCTGATTCCATCTGGCGACCTGGGACCCCATGGTCACANCGGCCTATGCCCATTGCCATGAGTTCATTACTCAGTACCACAGAAAAATATGTAACTCAGAGATATCTTCCACTGACATGACAAAAAACTGATTTCACCTAGGTCTCCCCATTCTCCCAGGAGACCATCTAACTGACTTTGCTCTGTCGCTCAGCATCTGNCGGTGAGGCTGTGCTCAATGTCCATGCTCAGCTCCCACTCCATATGCAGTATCTGCTGGAGCTGCACATTTTCCTGGCTGCTGGCCACTGCAAACGTGGTGTATATCTGAACACATTTATCACAGACTCAAACCTTTAGTCAAAAAAGGTATTAACTCTGCAGGATGGGAGGGTCTTCTCTGGGCAGCTGAAGATTTAGGATTTGTGGAGAANATGAAATACCACAATCCCATCCCCATTAACACTANGCAACAGCTCCTCTAATTTAGAACTGTATTTAAAGTATATAAGGCCTCGAAAGCAGTGGAGAGTTATGATAATGATATAGAAGAGATACATTAGTGTGTGTATGTGTGTGTGTGTACATATAACCATATAAAAGATATACATCAGTGTNTGCAAAATTTTGTTTTCTTTACCACTGAGGCTTTCTGTTGGTATCCTTTCTAATAACTCAATGGATTAATTTCAGTCCATGAGCGAAGAAACTGAGCTATTCTCCCACATTCACTGATGTTCCACTATCCATCTCACCACAAGCACAGAAAGTATCCTGATCTCCTTTGTACAGTTCAGTTCAGAAACATTGGACATATGGCCCTTTTAGTCCTAGACAAGTACAACTTNCGACAGTTTCCCATCATATTGATCTTGGTCTCTTTTTTTATGTTTGACTGACTAGCACTTACACTGGTCCACATTTGCTTTCACCCATTCTCTGAGCATAGGTTAGCAATGATCTATTTACCATTCTCTCTCTTTGTTTTTAAAGATTTATTTATTTTTTATTTTATGTGTATGGTCTTTTTCCTGTATGCATATCTGGGTGCCACAGAGAGCAGAATGGGATCTCAGATCTCCTGGAACTGGAGTTACATATGATTGTGAGTCACCATGTAGATGCTGAGATCCAAACCCAGATCCTCTGGAAGAGCAGTATATGTGTGTGCTTAACCACTAGGCNGTCTCTCCAGCCCCTTGCCATTCTCTCTTGATGTGAATTTATCCTATGGCCAAAACACACCATATGGGCTCTAGACCTGAAAATAGCTGATAAACAGTGTCAGTCACAGTGGTGTCCCTTTCTTTGTATGACAAACACAAAGTGAAACTTGAACTGCTAGGTTGTTTCCACTATGGGAATCAAATGACAGGGGACAGCCTTCCTCAGTGTCACACATCCAGAGCACTTGTCCATAGTGTCACACATNTGTTANGGTCTGTCCTTCCTTGGTATCACACATCTGTCTGCAGTGTTCTCTCTCAAGCCGGTGGTGGGATAAATGCCAGAACACATTGCCATGTCNTGTTGCTCCCACATGATAGCTCTTTATCCAGACACTCCAGCCGACATCAGCAGGCATTGTTTGATTCACTACTTGTCTTTGTTCTCTTTTATCTGAGCCTAGTGGTGTCAATTTCTTTGCCATAAGAGTTTGGGATTTGTTTGTTTGTTCTTACTTTGGAGTCACCTAGCAAAAAATGGGCTGTGTAAGGAGAAATCGGATAACCTCACCTATGTAAGTTTATTTCAGTTAATTTTTGTATCTCCTCTCAACTCCAGAGCCAGTGATGTCATGTTTCGGCATCCTTGAAACTGGCCTTAGCCAGAATATTGACACCATGGGCATCTGGGAACAGCACAGNACAGAGCCNTTCCATCCCCCACCCCTTCAGAGGGTCACTGGTAAATATTTGCTACACAGCAGGCAAAGGTCAAGTCTGTATTTGGCATAAGAAGTCAAGACCTTACTGAGGCATCTGAACAATTTTCATAGGCATCGGAGCTGTGTCTCCAAGTCAGTGATGTCAGTCCTTTGTTTAGTACTGACCTCTAGCACATCCCAGGACCTGCTGTGGTGGGGCTTACAGGGAGCAAAGTCTACCTGTGCAAAGCCTGAAGATGTGTCTAGCACAGAGATAACGTGGAGGAAGACACAAAGGAAGGCCATTTATGATGGAGTCATTTGTATTTTAAGATGTNAAAGCTGTGGCCTGCCCACACTGGAGGAGGAGATGGGCAAAGCCAGATGGCATGACTTCATGGAGAACCAGTGTGACAGCCATAGCTACCACCCAGGCTGGCACTGAGGGTAAGGGGACTGTCATGACTTTCTCTTTGCTCTTGACAGTTGACAAAATTCAACCTAAGACAAACACTCTCTTCCTTTGATATACGGACTGAGTCTTGAGAGATACAGCACCTATTAACACCTTGATAAACAGCTAATACACGTGTGCAAGAGGAATGAAGTTTGGGGCTCAGAGTCACCTGTTTTATGAATTACTTATTTTCTAANGTGGATTCTTCCCCATTATAGACTCTGTTCCTACTCAGTGACGGGGTGCCTATACTAAGAAACAATTCTTCCAAAGACTCTAAACACCCCAGGAGTCATGCTGCCTAGTTGANAGTCAATAATGCTTTGAATCAAGGCCTTCCCTTCAAAGATATTGCTGTGCCATTTTGTNTACTGAGGTGATACTGAGGAGGACTCATTGACTGAGTGGACAGCCACAGATGAGGTGTCTGGGGAGCTACCCAAACTCTCCAAGAGTGTAAAGATACAGAGGTAACTCTGTGAGAGGTGAACGGGGTCTCTGGGGAAGGATGGCAGGACAGTGTATTTGTGTGTCTAGGAGCAGGAGATTCTGAAGAGAGGAGCAGGAGATTCTGAAGAGGGGGGCAGCACCTAACATTGAAAATCCTCAGTCACTCAGGAATGGCAGGAAGAGCCATGTTTAAGAAATCACAGATATGGATAACTCCCCAGTAACAATGCTATACTGTCTAATGGGCTTTATTAACTTCTAATCATGCCATGGGGTCAAGGTGCCTCTTGGTAGGGAATTGATAGTGGACAATTACCTATAGGAAAAAGCACATTTAAGTTTTCTTTCGTTCCCTGCTCCTTATTCATGTCTTTCTCTGCATTTTCTTACTCATATATTAATTTAAAATTAAAAAAATTAATATATTAAGGCTTTGGGTTTTTAAAAGTATTATTATCTCTTGCTACTAACCAAGAGGACCTAGTTACATGGATGCTAGCATGAGGTTTCATCAAACACTCTCTGTACTTTAGAATTAATAGTCGATGTTAGTTATTGCCCTTGATATTTCTGCTTCTGCTCAGAGCTCTTCAGTTTCTTACACTGCTTCCTAGGGTAGTTGCTTTCGAATGTTTAAGCTGAAGTACCAAGGGAGGGTTTTAACAATCTGGCAGTCTCCTGCCCCAGCCACTCTTTATTTATTAAATAAATACTCTTATTGAAATGACATTTATGGGAGAAAGTACACTCATCATCAGGACACACTTAGATCTGTTATAGCAAGTGAACACCAACATTCACCTAGGTCAAGAAACTGAGCATGTCAGAGCCTGCTCCTCTTCTAGTCTTGACCTGCTCCTGACCAGCATCCTGAGTTCTGATCACAGAGATCAATCAGACAGTTTTCTTGACTTTGCATGAATAGAGTTGTGCCTTTTTGTGTAATTCTAGCTCCCTTCACACANCATTGTTGCTGACACTTATTTGTACACAGCTTAGGTTCATTCATTCCTAGTGCTCTGTGACAGTTCTGTGCATCTGCATTCACACATGTGTGTACATGTATGTGCCTATGGGGGCGAGAGGACAACCTTGGATGTTATTCCTCAGGAGCTGTCTGGGTAGGGCTCACAGACCAGCTGGCCAGGAAGGCCCAGTGATTCTCTTCCTCCCTGGCACTAGGATTACAAACTCACTAGGATTACACTTAGCTTTTGACAGGGCATCTAGGATTGGAACTAAGGTCCCATGCTGATAAGGCGAGCACTGTATCTATGGGACCATAGGCACGTATGGTGCTGGAGAAGTAACTGAGAGTTCTATATCCAGATCCAAAGGCAGCAGGAAGAGAGTGGCACTGGGCCTGGCTTGGGCTTTTNAGACCCCCACTCCCAGTGATGACTAAGCATTCAAATATACAAACCTGTGGGGGCCATTCTTATTCAAGCCACCACAGGCCCCAAGCTGACTTTAGAAGCCTAGCACTGTCCTCCCAAAAGGTTTCCAAGCTATAGCCTGAAGTAGATAAGGAATGTTGCTTTATACCCTATTATAGTCTGAACAAAGAAAGCAAGAGAGAGAGAGAAAACATTTTTCTTCAAAAGTGTGTGTTCTGTGTCAACCTTCCTCGGGAATTTCTCATTGTGTACTATCAGTACACAATGACTTCATTGTGTACTGACAGTTCCCACTCAGTCACCTTGAGAATTTTTTTTCCCTTTTCTGTGTCAGACACNAGAANGAATTTAAGCTTCATTCCCTNCGTACCTTCTCTGAAGTATTTGTACTTTTTACACCCCTGTTCCCAGCAGTGTCTGAAGGAATTCCTTTGTGTCTGGCTTCCCTCTCCTCAGAATCTTTGGTGTTGTCAACAGAACTGACTTCATTAGAGCAGACCCTGGAGCACTCTGCTAGATCTTATGGGTCCTTTTCATCATGGCCTAACTCACCAAACTTGTTTAGCTAAATCCCTGGGACCAATGCCTTGCTTCTGCCTCCGTATATTTTCAGAAAGTCCTTTTTAAGGATTCTAGAAAAGGGAAAGAGTGTGATCTGAGACATCTTGCTGCCAGCCTTACATGCTGATCCTAAAAGCCTTACGTCCTAAAAGCCACTTTGCTCATCCCTGATGGTTATGTTATAGGAAAATGATGGGCTGATGGATAGATGGATGGCCGGGTAGTTAGGTGGGTAAATGGATTGCAAGGTGGTGGGTGACTATTGGGTGTATTAGTCAGGATTGTCTAGAGGAAAAGAACTGGTGTGGTGTGTGTGTGTATGTGTGTGTATGTGTGTGTGTGTGTGTGTGTGTGTGTGTGTGTGTGTGTGTGATGGTTTATAGGCTGTGGTCCACCTAGTTCAACAATCAACAGAAGCTCTAAGAATCCAGTAGTTGTTCAGTCCACAAGGCAGGATGTCTCAGTTGGTCTAGTTGGTCTTCAGTACACATTGAAATCCGAAGAAGTAGGCTCTAATGCCAGTGAAGAAATAGACTTGATAGTGGGAGTAAAAGCAAGTGGGAGTAAAAGAAAGGGAACAAGGCTCCACCTTCCATGTCCTTTATACAGGCTGCCAGCAGAAGGTGTGGGCCAGATTAAAGGTGTGTCTTCCCACCTAAAAAGATCTGGATTAAAAGTGGCTCTTCCCATTCCAAATTATTTCATTAAGAAAAAATACCCTCCCAGATGAACCCAGCCATGTGCGTTTTGGTTAATTCCAGATGTAGTCAAGTTGACAACCAAGAATAGTCATCACAATCAGGCAAATGAACGAAAAGATGGATGAGAAGGTCAGATCAACGAGTAAGTGGACTGGATGGATAATGGATGAATGGATAGAGAAATGAGACAGAAAAATAATGTTAATCTTCTATTCTATGTAATATTATTGCATTTAATTAACTGTAATTGGTGTTAAGTTCCTGAGACTGAACACACCTTCTGCAGAAAACAGCAAGTCATGTAATCTACTTCCTGCCTCTCACAGAAGTATAAGGGACTCTAAAATATCTCATTGCCATCCTGACTTAGGGTCTGTGCTATAAGCAGAAGGGACCANATAATNCAGGCATTCCTTGATTTCAGTGAGGCTCTCTTCTGANGAACCTGTCAGAAGCTGAAAATACAGTGTATCAATAATACACTGCACACAGCACACCTCCCCNTCATCATAGCCTAGCAACGGAGTACAAGGGAGAGGCTCACTTGTTTCCCTTATGATCTNTAGCAAACGGGAGGCTGTGACATGCCACTGCTACCCTGCATAGGAAGAGAGTGTGTTGCCAAGCCAACATAGGGAACCCACCTGTCATCCCAGCACTTGNAAAGTAGAGACAAAAGGATTATGAACTCCAGCCAGCCTGAGCTACGTAGCAAAGACCTGTCTCAGGAAAGTATCTTACTATACATTGCTAGTTCAGGAAAAGATCAAAATTCAAAATTATGACTATAGCTTCCACTGAATGCTTCTGGCTTGCACCACAGTAAAACTGAAAAGGTTAAGATGAGACATCTTAAGTTAGAGCCTCCATTCACAAAGACTGCCTCAGCACAGANTATACTATCCTAAGCAGGCACGCACAGAAAGCCCTGGAAATGTGCCCTGCTCTCACAGGCCTAAACACTTGGTGGAAACGTCTCCTCTGACAAAACTCTCTAGGCTTACATCCCACAATCTGGGTAAGAGCAGGCAGTGTGGTCCTGGCTGTACTTTCTCCTGGTAGAACCCACAACGACATTTTTAAAGTTGTACTGTATCTCAGACAATGTTNCAAGTTATATGCTATCATTTGTTTATGTGCCACCACCCTCTGAGATGTATACTTTAGTGTACATTGGATAGGAGAGAGAGTTGGGCAGACAGGGAGTGGGTGACTTGACTGACTTGGGGTCAGACAGCAAGGAAGACAGCAAAGCTAGGTTTCCCACAGTCTAAACAGTGCCTGCCTCCCAACACTACCTCTCTAGCCATTAGCCTGACCCTGGAAGAACTTTGAACAGTGATGTCTTATGTCTGCACCATTCTGTTAACACAGCAGCCACTAGCTGTGACTTCTGAGCACATGAAATGCCTCTAAGTGACTGAGGAGCTGAGTTTCTAATTATTTCACTTGAATTAAACAGCACAGTTTAAGGACCAAGGACTACTTGGATCATGNGTATAATCTCTGAAGCGGCCATGCTGAGCAAGGAGTGGAGGCAGCAGCTGGAAGGTAGCCTTTATTACTACCTGATAGGTTTCTCCACCGGTGCAACAACCAGAGTCAGGCCAAGTTAGAAAAGGCCAGGTTTAATGGACGAACTTTCCCAGGTGATTTCCCCGGCCCCACAGACAGGAGATGGGGCGAGAGACCAGAGGGAAGAGAGCTTCTAGTCTCTGGGATGCTGCTTAAATAGGCCGAGGGAGTGGTCTTGGCCTCTCTGTGGAGGAGCAGTGTTTGGCGGGCTCTGAAGGGGCAGGTTCAGCAGCTTGAGGTCCAGTGCCGGCCTGCTGCACTGGCTGCACATGGGCCAGGAGTCTGAGCCGCTTGAGGTGTGGTTGGTGCTGGGGGTGGAGCCTGAGCAGCACAGGAAGCTGTGTCCGGAAGACAC
>LZPO01076467.1:21670-33757 GCA_001675575.1 Neotoma lepida
CCAGGGGCTAAGGTGGAGCTCCTACCAAACACTACCGTGACTCTGAAATGCCGCATTTCATCCCCAAAAGACCTTTAAAGAGTCTGGCTGTGCTTCTATCTCATTTTAACTCATTGGAAAACATTGGAAGAGACACACACACCTCCCCAAAATAAAATCAAGTAGAGTAATACTGAGAAACTGTAAACAAGCTGTGGGCAGGTAAGACCATGGGTGGCTGTCCTGGCACTGAGTGTCCTCTTCTTCATGTCCCTAATGGTGACGTCCTATGGGGTGCTAGTGAAAATGTGAGGTAGAAAGCAGGGTTGGTGGACAGGAGAAAACAGGGCCTCTGGGTTGTTATCATTTGGTTTTTTGGAAGACAAGGTCTTGAATCGTAGCCCAGGGGAAGCTCAACTTCCCAATCTTCATGCCTCAGCTTTCAGAGTTCAGGGGTTACAGGCAGTGTCAGTGCGCTCAGCTGTGGTATATGTCTTAAAGGGGGAGAGTCAGTGAGCATTCCTCACAGAGGGCCTGAGAGCAAAGGCGAAGTGAGCAACTGTGAGGCAAGAAAAAAGATGATGCTGGGTGAAGCATTGTAAAACACTTGGGATGAAGGACATAACAAACGCCACATGATTCATGGTGCCAACAAGTTGAAACTGGAAAATGCTTTCAAAGAAGAAGGAAAATGAAGGTGTTAACAAAACCGCAGTATGGGACTGGGACTCGGATCAGAGGTCGAGTGCTTGCCTAGCATGCACGAGGTGTGGGTTTAGGATATGACTCAGTGGTGCTTTACCAGCGTGTCAGGCCTTGGGGTTCATCCCAGCACTGCAAAAGAAAAGACAAAACACACAAGCAGAAGATCCATGTGTATTTCTATACCTTATACCAACAGAGACAAGGTGATGTAGTGTTTAGTAAAATTCAGAATGCTGAGAACACAGGGCACAGACAAGGCATGTGCCAATCCTAGTCCACCACCAGGCTATGTAAATAAGTTTCCATCCAACACGCCTGCAAACACATCATTCATTTACATGCACTTTGGTGCATCAGCAGGTGTTCGGAGAGCAGCAGGCCAAACAGAGGCTTCAGCAAGCTGCCAGGCAAAACCCATGAAAACTAGAATGGCTGGTAGGGCAAGCCCTGGAAAGGCCTTGGGGTTAACATTGTGCTAGCCACACCCCTGCCTCAGCTTCCCTGAAGAGACACATACATCACTTAATATTTGCCTTTCTTCTTCCTCCTCAGTCGGAAAGTTGAATCTGAAGGATGCAGAGTTAAGCCTGTACCACTAAGCTATAACACAGTCCCAGTGTATTCTTTCCCCACAGAACTACATCGAAAACGCAACAAGCCAAGAGGGGTTGGAGGGCTAATAGGAAGACAATATTCTGGCTTTGTTTGTTTTGGGGAGAGAGTCCCATGTCTCCCAAGCTGGCCCCCAACTCAGTTTGAAGCTGAGGATAAGTTTGAACTTCTGCTTCCCTGCCTCTCCCCCAAATGCTAGGGTTACAGCTGTGTATTACCATGCCCTATTATGCGGTGCTGGGGATCAAATCCAGGGTTTCACACATGCTAGGCAAGTACTCTGCCAACAGTGCCATGTTCCCAATTCCCTAACGGGAATAAATTAAATAAAAATCATAAAACACTAAATGTGTCTTTTAAAACAATGCACTCTTCTCCAGAATTGCGGTCTTTTGCGTGCTGTGGTCCACCTGGGTGCCTTTGCACCTGGAGGAGCATAGGCTGCACAAGGGTCTGGGTGAATAGCTGACAGCCAAGCTGGCTGTGTGCNCTCAGACACAGTTCTTTCTTCAGGAAACTCTCTGGCTCCGACATGTTTGCCGAGTGTGATTCATGGCGTTTCACTCAGGATTGTCCAGTGGGTAATTGCTGCTTCAAAACCAGAGAAACAGATGTAGACCCTGAACCCTGGCTATAAATTCCTGTTTTATGACTATGGTTTTCAAATGTGCTGTGTCACACGGACAAACACACAGTGATTTTCAAACAAAATGAATTTTGCTCTCAAACTTTTGCTTTTTTTGGTTTGTCTTTTGTTTGTTTGTTTGTTGTCTGGTTGTTCATTGGGAAAACTTTCATGAAACCATTGATCAGACACAAAGAAACAGAAGAGGCAGTCCATGTTAAAATAGGTGCCTCCACAAGGGGATATTTGGGAAGATGCCTTCTCTTTAAGTCAGATTTAAAGTGAGTGTCCATCACTTACATTTCATCGTGAGCAAATTAGCTTAGTTTTTACTTCCTACCCTATTCATTAATCATTATAGTACATGAATATATGTTTAAAGAATCATTTCTATCCTTNGTGCTTTCCTTAGTCCTTAAAAGGACCACTTCAGAGGAAGAATCATGTTTTCAAACGACCTAAGACTTAGATTTACTGACAAAGAAATGATAAGAAACGTGGCTAACTTGTGAGTCAGCCTTGTGAATTAGCACTTACTAATTGCCTCAATCCTTGCTACCAGTGTAATTAATCCATGATGAGAAATGATTAATTGACTAGTGAGTCCCATTGCATTATAAGGAACCATAATATCCCATCCACAAAGATTTAAATACTGATCAAGTTCATTTCCCTACAATTAAAAGAATCTCAAGGTGATTATAAATTTAAATTATACTTGTGCAAAGAAAGAAATTCCCCAGTCATAAGCATACACCACACCACTCCCCCAAAGAGAGTGACTGTCCTCTCAGGCAAGCAACTGCCATCTTGGGGCTTCAGCTCTGCCTCTTTGCAAAAGGATAATCCTAGCCAAGCTTGTTGACTGTTAATGTCCCCCCATGGAGCACTGGGGAGGGTCAGGACACCCTCTCTACCACCTGTTGTGTGCAGCTCTGCCTTAATTGCACAGGGCCTGAGGAAGAACTAAACTATATAGAGGGTGCAGGCTCCAAGTCTGCAGCTATGGGGAAGCCCTCATCTCTGCAGAGTTCAGGCTTTCCTGGAGAGGCATGCTGGGGGAGGAGCATCCTCTCACCTATGCTCTGAAAGGAAGCCCAGGAAGCTCAAAGTTCCCCAGAGTGAACTTTAGTAGAACTGTGCCTCTCTTTGTCCTTGGAACCTTACTTTTAGGAAAAGGGTTAGACACTGCTTAGGTCTCCCAAAGGGAAGGAATTTTAGCAACACACACACACACACACACACAGAAAGAGAGAGAGAGAGAGAGAGAGAGAGAGAGAGAGAGGGAGAGAGAGAGAGAGAGAAAGAGAGGATGGGGAGGGCATTTTGCAGTAGTACATTTGCAGAAGACATTTGATGGTTGTGCCTCCTCTCCTAGATGGGGCTGGCAATGAACAGATTCAGAATTCGGGGTTCATTCCCTAGTGCCTCATCCTCTCTTCCCTGTGACCAGTGCCTCCCTGCATTTTGGGACCATGATCAGCAAGGAAGTATAGTAGCCTCCTAGAAGAGGGCACCAGAAACACGTCTGCCATGNTGCCAAGCTTTCTCACTTCTAACTTACATTATACTGCAATTCGGCTCTTTCCTCTCCCCTCTGTCCACACCTCTTCCTCCTCCTCCAGTACCCAGGGTGAGTGACTGTTTCCAGGGACCTGAGGACCTTAAGGAAGCTTTCGGGGCAGTAAGTGTCCTGGGCCAAGCAGAAACACACATAAGGCAGTGTTCTGCATCTTTACAATTGCTCAATGGTGCTGTGTGAAGTGTTTGTTTTGTAAATTCCTATGTGCTCCCTCACTTAGGATGTGTGTTTTCTTTGTAGTTGAAGGGTTTCTAATAAATAAAACTATGTTACAAAATGCATGGCTACACAAAGGAGAGAAAAATAGCCTACACTTTCAGTGAGATCTCACCCTTCTAGCACTCTGAACTTGTCACTGGAAAAACTGAGCCTCCTGAGCTGCAGGTTTAGTGTACCTTCTCACGGGGCACTCTGCCTCNATGAGGGAGTGTGGTGTATGCTCCCATGCCTCCATGGGGGAGTGGAGTGTGCTGCATGCTCCTATGCTGTTTCAGGACAGCTAAGCAGCAGCTGACTAGCCGGAGTAGCATCTCAGCAAGGGTGGGTGCCCCTGACAGGTTCCTCTGTATGTCGGTATGCATCTGTCTTGGTGCTGCCCAGAAAAGAGGAATGGAGCCCGGACTTCCCTGCCCATCTCCTTGCCAGCCTTCTGTGGGAGAATTACTAGGGAGACAGAGAAGGAAGGAGGAGTCTGGTCTCCTCCTCGAATCCTCTTTCCTGAGCCTTGCATCCAGCAGGAGAAGCTGGAAAACTGGCTGCACATGGCTTCCGTTTGAAAGCCCTGGCTGCCTGGCTGCATCTATACCAATTGCCTCTGGGTTTTGAGAACAGTTAGAAAACTGCTCTTTCCTCTGGGCTCAGTCAGTGTAAGCAGGTTAAAAAAGAAAAAAAAATCTTTTATCTGAAAATTGTTTTTAAAAAACAGGCTAAATTGGGCAGGGGTGGTCTGAGCGAAGCCTAGCTTTCAGAAATATAAAACCTCATACATACACGGTTTTCCAAATATGCATTTAATTATGTGTGGGAGCATGTGCTTGATGGAGAGGCCAACAACACCCCCACCGCCAACCCAACCCTGGACTGTGGGAACAGCAAGCCATTCACATTGGGATGGGTTCAGAGGGAGCATAGGTATGTCCACCTCTGAACTCAGTGGCTGGGTGAGGTCTGGGTGTCTCGGGCAGAAGTCCCGCAGCTAGAAACAGGAGTCTGAGATACAGTTGATATTCCTTTGTGTATTTACTGAGAAATTAAAGGTAGTATTTTTGTCCTGTGGATGGTATTACACAGGTCCATTATACAGAGGAGAAAACTGAGTCCTAGAGAAAAATTAGTGTTTTCCTAGACACACAGGTGGCCAGTGTCAAAGCTACTGTGTTTTCTCCAACCAGCTAATCAGAATCTAAAATTCATTCACACACTCACACCCTTGGTCTCTTAACTCTTTCTCTCTCTTTTCCCTGTGTGTGTTTGTAAGAGAGGGATTTGCAGGGGGTGAATGGTAGGAGAGAAGAGAGAAAAAGAGAAGAGAAAGGAGAGGTGGAGTAACTAATCTGTTACTGCTCCAGGTGTTCCAGCCTGCAGGGGATTTTTAAATCGAAGTAGATCCCAGAAGGGGTCCTCCCACCCACCACCCACCCCACCCCCGGGAGCCAGAGCAACCTCTTCAGCTAGAGCCTGCAACAGAGAGAAGAGAAGGTGGAAAGTAATGTTTAAAAATATAAACAAACAAATAAATAAACAAATAAGAAGAAAGAAAANGACTGCGCACGGAATGGAAAGTTTCCTGGGCCGCGAGGCTTCCTTCTGAGAGNGGTGGCGGGCCCCTGAACTGCAGTTCGGGGCTTGCAGAGTGCTTTTACAGAAGTGGAAAGATACCTAAGTTGCAAGAGCTTTGCCAGGCACAGCCGAGCAGGAAGGAATTTCAGAGGCGGGCTAGGGGCGAGGGTCTCCCCGCCAGGGCCCGGCAGATGAAAAGGCGCACACCGCAGCCGCGCTCCCGCTCCTCCCTGCGCTCCTGGCATTGTTTGCACGCTGAGCCGTGGGGAGCACCGCGCGGCTGGCCGCGGCCTCGCTGGCTGCCGGCTCTTGCAGGGCTGCTGGGAGTTTTTAAGCGCTGTGAGAATCCTGGGAGTTGGTGATGTCAGACTGGTTGGGTCATTTGAAGGTTAGCAGCCCGGGAAGGGTTCACCGAAAGTTCACTCGCATATATTAGGCAATTCAATCTTTCATTCCGTGTGACAGAAGTGGTAGGAAGTGAGCTGCTCGGAGGCAGGAGGGTCTATTCTTTGCCAAAGGGGGGGACCAGAGTTCCCCTGCGCCGCGGCCGCAGGACTGGGATGTCGAGGACTCGAGCCACCCGGGCAGGGCGCGTCTGGGCACNGGCGGGGTAGGACCCGCGCGCTCCCGGAGGCCTGCGCGGGCGTCGCCTGGAAGGGAGAACTTGGGATCGGTGCGGGAACCCCCGCCCCGGCTGGATCGGCCGAGCGAGCCTGGAAAATGGTAAATGATCATTTGGATCAATTACAGGCTTTTAGCTGGCTTGTCTGTCATAATTCATGATTCGGGGCTGGGAAAAAGACCAACAGCCTACGTGCCAAAAAAGGGGCAGAGTTTGATGGAGTTCGTGGACTTTTCTGTGCCGCTCGCCTCCACACCTAGAGGATAAGCACTTTTGCAGAGCGCGGTGCGGAGAGATCATGTTTGACTGTATGGATGTTCTGTCAGTGAGTCCCGGGCAGATCCTGGATTTCTACACCGCGAGCCCGTCCTCCTGCATGCTGCAGGAAAAGGCTCTCAAAGCCTGCCTCAGTGGATTCACCCAGGCCGAATGGCAGCACCGGCACACTGCTCAATGTAGGTTTATTATTTTTTTTCCTTTCTTCTACCAAGAAAAAAATGTCTCTCTTGCATGCAATAAAGACACTGGAATAAAGTGCGATGGTGGCAAGACAAAGGGTTTAATGATTTAACGCTGAAGGGTGTGATCGGCTGGCATGCATATGGATTCCATCTCTGCTGAAATTCCCTCTTGGAGGTTTTCTTCCCTAGAAATGCCTCCTGAGCCCCTGCTCTCCTTTACCACTCCATTCTCTCTTGAAAATAGTTTTTAAAATATGTACGGAGAGAAGGAGAAAATAGAAGGTGACCACAAGACTTTGAAACATTCTTCAAGTAGCACAACCTGACACACCACGCAATTTGTGTTAAATGGGTGCAGGGGGGATTTAACTTGGCTGGAATTAGCCACAAGCCCAGTAACACTTGTGCATTTCAGCAGTACGTAAGTAATTAAAATATGACATCGTCCCTTCAAGGAATGCACCCTTATGAAGGTTGCTCCCAGAGTTCATAATGCACAGGGCAGGATGGTGCAGGATGCTGCCTCCTTCATTCTCTTCGCTGAGCAAAGGCAATATGTCTTAGCATTGACCCCACTGCCACCTCTCCGAGTCACTTTGTTGGTCTAAGAAGTTGCTGTTTTGCTAGGGAACTCCTGGCCACCAACACCCCTTGGGCTGGCCATTCATTATTTCCATATCTTACAATTCAGCCAGGAATCTGGACTTCAGTTAAAGGAAAAGAAATCTAAATGAGGTAGCCTCATTTTTAAAAACAATATTGACTGTTTGATTATCTGATGCTGACATGGTNCCTCGGCTCCATCGGTCAACAGTAGCTCAGCTTCAGGCCTGAGAAATGACCAGGAGTCCTGGGAAATCCTACCTAGGGCGGGCTGCGGTGCGAGCCTGCAGGATGTCCAGCCACCCTGACAGTGACTTAGATAAATGGCTCATCTATCTATCAAAATGTTTTTAGTACTTGATTTGACAATTCATTGGAGTATTAGCCTGAAAATGACATTTTAAATCTTTGTTTTCAAAGAGGTCAAAGTTTAACTAGAAGAAATTGAGTTTTCCTAACAACATGGTAGCTTGTCTAAAGAGAGGCAAAAAGGCAAGTAGAGTAGGGGGGCAGTGGCCACATGTCAGCTGACCTCTCTGAAACTTTTTCATCAGAAAGAGAAAAAGAAAAAAAAAAAAAAGACTTGCTTCTTGGGCCAGAAAATCAACAGGTTTGTAGCTGGAAAATCAATAACCATTTGATGCCAACAGCCTGGCCGTCCAACTTAACATCCGCAGAGCTACATCCAGGCAGAAAGAATAAAGCTCCAGGAAATGCCTTCCCAGTCATGCCCTCTCCTCTCTGTTGCTCATTTTCTTTTGGGAGAAGGCAGAGAAACTTAGTTTAAGAAATATTTTCCAATCCACTAGCAGGTCCTCGGAGCCCTCCTAGCAATAGCAATTCAAATAATGTGGACATTCTGGTTGGGATCCAGGGAACTGGGCATTGTGAAACTGACTTGTTAGAGAGGATTGTCCTGAAACATGTTTTATAATAGAAGAATGAACTGTCCTGGAAACAGAGTCCGTGGAGCGGAGTTCCTTGTAGAAATTCCCGTTTGCAGTTAGCCTTCCTACCCTGCCGATTGGGTTGCAAGAGTGGAGGGAAAAGCTTTGTTTGTTCTCGAACAAGTTAAACAAGGGATTTGCTTTATCTGGGGAGAGCTGGTGCTGAATGTGTCATTCGCCCAGGGCAAGCCGATAAGCAAGAAGTGTTGATAACAGCAAGGTTTAGCTAATCAAAGAAACCTGCATTAGACAAAGTAAATAAAGGCATTTGACAAAAGGGTTTCAGAAATTCCAATGTCTTATTTTTGTAAGCAGGGCAATCAGTGCTCACTGTGGTCAGCTTCAGCTAGGGTTTCTTTCAACCCCATGCTCCAACTAGGAGCCNAACTAGTCAAGTGTCAATATTGCCTGTGCCCTGCAGACTGGCTCTGTTCNCCACAAACCACCAAATCCCAAACCTTCCCGTTGGTCCAGAAATGACATCTTTTGAGGATAAATAAAAATAAAACATTCTTTTAAACAAAAGTTCTAATAAGTATCTGTGTCTTGCAGTGCTAGGGCTTTTGAAATGAAAGCCTGTAAGAGCCATGTTTGCGTAAGTAACAGCTTAAATCCCATGGACTTAGTTGCCCATTTTACCTAATGGCTGTTTTGAAAAGGTACAGATCAACTTTGCTCTAACACGGAGGAAACAGTGGGGCAGAGGGCCAAACCTGGTACTAAATTCCCCACAGAACTATCCCCAGCCTCGTAAGCCTACTTAGGTTTTTAGCNTGTGTGTTCAAAAACCTTTGAACGTAAGAATGCCCCCAGAACCTCACTTTGTAAAAGTGTAGAATACTTCCTTCATTTTCCTTTTAATTTTAAAGACAGAAAATTGATATGCCAGCCAGCTGTTGGTTTGGAGCAGGGCCTGTGGATTGTTTGGTATAAACATTGGAAATCAGGATTAGGGACTACGAAGGGAATGTGGTGTAAATAACAGAAAGAAGACGACTCTGGAAGGCTTTCATCCGGGTCACTAAATGTCCATTCAGATGCCTCCTAGATTCTCTTGGTTTTAGGTAACCCCAGATGTTTTCTGCATTAATTGCTCTGTGGGCACAGGCTAAATCTTAATATTTTTTGATCTAAATATAGTTGCTTTTGGTGAAATCACAAGTGTGACAACATCTTGGCCCATTTCCCTGTGCTCTCCCTTTTCAACACATCAAAAGAAGGGAGAAAAAAATGTTCTTTTTAAATAGGGTTTTGCCCATTCAAAAGAAATTATTTTTAAAATGAATAGTAGCAATGTGTGATTAAGGAGGAAGAAAAGTTCCCCTCTCAGAGCCCTGAGACCCGGATTTGAAGCATTAAGCAGGATCTAAGTGCTCTCCTAGTGAGCTATAACTTGAGGTCAAAGTGGCAAAATCAAAGTTACCTTCTGAAAGACAGACTCCGTGAAGAAGGACAGCCGCCATATGAACTGAGTGGCGTTTTGAATAAATATTTCAGTGAAAAGGCCCAATTGTTTTCCTAAAGTAGGACATAATTTTCTGGGCTCAGCCACATGACTCGGTAAGTAACACCATCCTAAAGAGAAAGGATTCGGCTTAAATCTCAGAGAGAGTGCACGACAGGGTCATTCTGAAAACAGAAGGTGCACAAAGTTTTCCTTCCCAGTCTAAAAAAAAAAGGAGACATAATAGAATTTTGTCAATTTCCAGATAAATGGGTAGGTTTGCAAACTAGGATCAGGAAAACAAAAGAGCAGTAACTAAATTTTACTGCCAGAAAAGGTGAATTCCCAAAAAACAAGTCTTGGGAGGGACAGGCACCCCTGGATCTCCTTAACCTTCCCTGTCCTTTGAACCCGATTAGCAGCTCTGGTTTGAGTTTGACTGTCCAGTGGGACTATGAAAGCTCTGGCACTGGATCTGACCTTTTTTTCTTAATCTGTAAATGGCCACAGTGTCAGTTTCTGTCAGGTTAGCTGGCCTNAATGAGGTTGTCTTTCTCATGTTGAACTATCCAGAACCAGCAAATACCATCCTGGTTTTCTGTTTCCATTTCGTTTTTCTTTTCTAATAAATCACAAGAATAAAACAATAGTCTTCGGATTTCAGATACTTTTTTTTTTTTAACCGTCAACACATTAAGCAGAGAAATGACTGAAAAAGAAAGGAAATCTTAGTTTTCTCTTTTACACATTCAGCAAGGTCATTAACTTCTGCTCCAAAAAGGAAATACATGATTAATGATGAAGATTAGCAATTCTGCTCATAGGGAATTCATCATTCTTTAAATTAAAAAAAGTTTTTTGAAGAAGAAAGGCTGGGGAGCATTTAACTGGGAACTTGGTGTCGGGGAGGAAGGTGAAAATTGAAAATTCAGACACTATAAGCATGAAACTTGTTTTTAAGTTGCCCCGGGCCAATAATATAAGCAGTGGGCATTTAGGATGGTGCTTCTCAACCTGTGGGTCTCNACCCCTTTGCGAGTCNAAGGATTCTTTCACAGAGGTCACCTAAGACCATCTAAAACCACAGATATTTACATTATGATTCATAACAGTAGCAAAATTATAGTTATGAAGTAGCAATGAAAATAATTTTAAGGTGGAGGGGTCACCATGACCTGAGGAACGTGTCAAAGGGTCGAGGCATCAGGAAGGTTGAGGACCAGTGCTTTAGACGCCTTGAAGAGAATCTTCTGCAGAGTTGGAGCTGCATGTAAGTGCCGATAAATTCATCCTTAAATGGCATTTTTATACTTTAAATGTTCTAATATAAATTCAGTTAACTATCAATTAAATAGATTATTTCGGATATGGGAGTTTTTTGATGAAGGTTAATCAGAAAAATGTTGGCTGGAAACCTTTCCCAAGATATTGATGTCGAATCTTGCCTTTCAAATTACAGGGCAGTTACGGCAATTATCTATCTCGGGGTTTCTAGAAAACCTTCGTTTCAAATGTTCTGCCGCAGTTCCCACGTCAGTCAGTGAAATATGCCAGATATTTCACCATTACGACATCTCCTAGGTTGCCCCTTGAACCTACCGGTGGCACAGAAAGCCTTGCGATTCCATGGTCAAAATATAACTGGAGAGCTCACAACTTAATTTTTCCATTATAACTGGGGATCGCCTTGTGTTTCTGGGTCATTCTTCCAAGCACAGACTCCTTTTGTAGCCAATTGTAGATCTGTAAATAGAAGGTTAGCGCTTCAAGGATAGGCTCTGCTTCCCGGTGTGAGCTGGGGTGGGGTGGGGGAGGGGCATGGAATTCAGCTGAAGGGTTACAAACACTTTCGTACCAACCCTTTACCAGTTTTTTAGGAAGCTGAGGTGTTGGAAGAAGGAGGATGGTCACTTCGGATTTCAGATTTATCAGCATCCTGTCAGAAAGTGGCTTGGTCTAAGTACCTCCTGTTAAATAGGAAGTACGATAACCTCCCCACCCCCACCCCAGTCCGAGATCTTGTGACACCATCTCATCAGTCAGTCCACTGCCTTGAATCCTCTTTTCATGCTTGGCTTCCTGCTTCATCATTAAGATCTGCTGGGCATGGTGGTCCACGCCTTTAATCCTAGCACTTGGGAGATACAAGGAAGTAGATCTCTGAGTTCGAGGCCAGCCTGGTCTATATAGCGAGTTGCAGTCCAGCCAGGGTCATATGGTGACACCCTGTCTCAATTAAAAATTAAAGAAAGAAAAGATGATGCAAGACCTGAATCCCATCCCACCCAAGCCTCTTTAAATGAAAGGGTTCCAAGTTCTGACTGTGAGGAGCGAGAGAGATGGTATCTGGGGCTTTCTGCTCCGGCAGGCATGGGGCTGTGGGTTCGCTTACTCTCCGGCCTTGCTAGGTGCGGAGCTGCAGCCGGGTGAGGTGGGTTAGATTCTGGCTTGTGCAGAAAAGGGCCAGATAACAGGAAGTTACGTCAGACCAGCTACCCCGCCTGCTGAGCCCTTCCTCCAGAGTCTAGGCCTTTAGGGCCACCAATGGAGAGAACCCACCCAGAGAGGGGAGGAGAGAAAGAAATCTCATATTTAAAAGGGTCGTGGTGGGCAATCACGTCCCTGACACCCCGCAAGAGAACCAAGAATAACTTGATGGTAAAGGGGAATTTTAACAAAAGTTCTGAGACTTTATTTGCAGTCCTGTGGGGAGCGTCCCCCCCCCCCC
>LZPO01076467.1:39224-58488 GCA_001675575.1 Neotoma lepida
GTACAGCATTCAATACTTGTTAAACAAACCATGTTCCCCAATGTCTTATTGTGAAAAAAATATTTAAGGGCAGGAAAGTTGAAAGTATTTTCAGTGAACAACCAGATGTACAGCCATCTCTGCCATTAGGCATGTTTACTGTGTCTGTTTGACTCCTTTTGTATGTACAGGTACATGCCCTTGAGCACGTCTGTGCCCATGTGCATGCAAGTGCTCGTGTGTGTGTGTGTGTGTGTGTGTGTGTGTGTGTGTGTGTGTGTTGCGAGTATTTGTGTTTGTGAATGCGTATGTGTGGTTCTGAACCAGGAAATCTCTGAAGTCGGACAGTGCTTGTTATATCTCTGTTTTATTAAGTCTGGTATAATTCTTGGTCCACTATGAGCACTCAGTTAACTGTACACTGTGAAGTCACGGAGATGTTCAGGTCCACATTTTTTTGTACATTCGTACCAGTGCTCTTCAGCAGAACCTTCCATATGACAGAAGCAATATGTTATCACACACATTGTCATCTAGAGTTACATGTGGCTCTTGAACTTGTGACATATTGCNAATACATCTGAGGAAGTAAACTTTGAATTTTATTTTATCGGAATTAATTTAACTTTCAATAGCTCTGTGGCCTATGAAGCAGCAGAGCTTCAGTGCTTCAGCTCTTACTGTTCTTCTGTTTGCCTCCCCTTCCCCTTCAGCCTGTCTTCTCTTCTCTTGCTATTAGCAAGCTCTAATTATCTCTTTAAGTAGATGGCAAACAGACCACAGGAGAATGTAAACAGAGTTGCAGGGCTGGGAGCTCAGTCAAACGTTGAATTGCTTTTCCCTCTGAGAGGAACTATTCTCCAGGCCTGGCAAATTCTTCCCTCTTACTTTTCTGAGGNNCCAGTGGGTTGNTTTCCAGAGTCTCTAGCAGTTGTATCATTGGAGAAAACAATGTGTCCATCCNAGTCCTGGATTTCTAGTGGACACAGTATTCCAACATCATCAAACTACTTTCAAATCAGCTTGGACATCTCAACAAACTTCAAGGAAACAGAGAGCGAGCTGTACTCTATGGAAGCCCCTATTTGTTTCTGGAAAGTTCCAAGCACTTTCTTCTATAGGAGTTTTTCCCCTGAATACATCATATNCTCATTTTTTGTAACCCAGGACCTGGCACACAATGGATGCTCAGAAATAGCATCCATTAGAAATAGCTGGGTGGAGTTCAGTGGACATTAACTTGAATTGCAGAACACCTCAGGTGTTCTCTGCTTTTGGTTGTTTAGATATTTGGTGGTTATGCAAAACATAGGATAAAAATAGGAAGTGATGTCAAGGCAGCTGCCAACGCTGGGGTAGTTCCTGCTTGCTGCCACAACAAGCCCTTATGGTGTAATCTGGGAAACTCAGGTTCTGAAAACAGGAGCTGATTTCATGTGGCTTTGGGCACTCCCGTTGGTGGCAGCATAGATTTTCCTGATAGCCTTTCCTGTTCACTAAGACAGTACTGTTCCTCTCCTTCTCCCCTTTCACCCATCTCTAGAAAGTGTGAAGAAAGAAAATAGAAATAAAGCTAAAACACAGATTAGGAGAAACTTGACTCANGGTTGCTTCCTGCCTCAGTGTCTTCAAGTTGTGACTGGTCTTTACTAAAATGAGACCATCGCATTATTCCAGTATTTACAAGGCTTCCTGCAAGCTGGTACTTAAAGGAGGTAATGGACTGAGGAGGACGGCACTGCTGCCCCTCATCTTACAGAAGAGCATGTTTGTGGNCAAGAGGGTGGCAGAGCTGACTCACAGTGGCTGAGGANTAGTGAGGATGCGAGGCTGTGTGAGGGCACTACACAAGACGCTGTGCCAACCATATGNAAGACAGTCCCATTTATTGTATGGNGGCNCAGACAGGGAGGGCTGGGAACCTCAGAACCCACAGAGCAAGTGCTCCCAAGTGAAAGAGAAAAAATACTTTTAACAGAATGGGCAGTTACTCTAATTGCTGTGCCCGACTGTTCAGCTCCCACTCTGTCCTAATTCATTAAATTATGTGCACACACAGGCTTATTATTTACAGATGTTTGCACTTTTAACTGCTCATAGGAAACAGATGTTTCACAAAAGGTAAACAGGCCAGTGATCTAAGCCCTCCTCTAGTGGGTATCAAGTGAGTCTTACGGCCCATTACCTCAGGCCCTCTGTGATGATTGTGAATTGAAGTGTCCAGTGTGGGGAGAACAATTNACTCCACCAAGGGAGAAAATAAAACACAGCAGTCCCATAAGTAGACATCTGCAACCCTGAAGAGCATGCACAGGTGGCAGGCAGGTAGCATTCACACAGAAGCTCACTAGATGTGCCCGTGAGTTTTGTAAGCAATTTGGGAAATAAGAAGGTGGTCCAANGAGAAGACTGTGTTACGAGGTATGGGTCCACATGCCACTGGATGTGGAGGTCCTGCAACCTTTTCAAAGCAATGACCTGATAAAAATCAGCTTTCTAATGCCTCGTGTGGTGGCACATGGCTACAGTCCCAGAGGATTGCTGCACATTCACAGCTACATGGTGAGGCCCTGTCTCAGAAGCCAAACAACAAAGAATCGGCATGACTAGTCTGTCACTTTGCCACATACTGGGGCAGAAGCAGTAGATATGTAAGTGGACAGTGATTTCAAGTCTTCAGAATACTGGGGAACAATAATCTCTCCAAAGTGCACAGTGAAATGCATTGTTTATGAATTGCCGGGAGTCCCCTGCACAATCAAATGAGGAATTAGCAATAAGTTTGCCCATATCAGATCACTCTGTACACTGAAACCTGGAAACAGTCACAGCCAGGGTGGATTTGGGATATGAAATATTAAGGGACGTATCAGGTTTATTGCATATTTGACCGTGAAAGTGCATTTTATTTTGTCTTATGGACCTTTAAAAAGTCCATATAATGGATTAAAGGTATTAAAACTCCCACATTCTGCCTGGCTGTAGGCCAGGAAACAGACATGAAAAATAATCCCACTAGACAGCAGACGCAGGAAGGAATTCAAAAATGTATTTATGGCAAGCATGTTGACCTCTGTGACTAATAAAGTGAATCCACGAGGTGAGCTTTGGAGAAAATGCCAGCCCCTTACAACACATTGTGGTGACAGTGCCTTCAAAACATGGCCCACTCTCTGTGACATATGACTGCCATGCTCTCTCTCTCTCTTCTAGAAGTGAGGGAATTCATGAATTTTATCCTAACTCGGGAGGGTGCTGTAACGGGGAGGAGTCTTAATTTAGTTTATCTTTAAACATGGGTCAGCAGATTAACTTAATCTGGGCCGTGGCCAGGCCACACCTATCAGTCATGTTTTGCGGATGGCTGCACACTCCCTAGGCAGCAGAGTCCAGCTGCTTGGACAGAAGCTGTGAAACCCACAGGGCCTGAAATGTTTACTCTGTGCCATTTGTTAAGGACAACTTTGCTTTCAAAGTTAAAAAGCAAGCTGGACATGGTGAGTCCTGCCTGTAATCACTGTATTTGGGAGGCTTAGACGAAGGAATCACCTTGAGATCCAGGTCAGCCTGGACTAGACAGTGAGACCCTGTCTCAAACAAACAAAACCCTATCAAACTGAGTAGAGCCCCCAAGAGACAGCAGTGGGGATGTGCCTTATCATTACAAGACTTACATGTGGGCATATGAGAAGGTGGGTCTTAAAGCAAGCCAGTTTCTGTCTGTGAGACCTAGGCTATACCATNGAGCTTCTAAGCTGGGACCTTCCTTGTGTGAATTACAGTACTTCCTGTGACCCGATTCAGCTCTCCATCACCCCTGTCACCAGAAAGCATATAGGGCAGTGCAGTGACAACATACTGCCAATCATCTGCCAGTGCAGAGGATTACTGTCCTGAGGGCAGATCCCATCAGTGGAATGCAGGCTAGAGCCATCTCCCTCTCCTGATTGTCATATGCTCTGCCCACATCATGGGAAAGCAAAGTAACAAAGTTGCTGTGTGGCCTAGTGATACTCCTGTGCGTGTACAGCCGGGGTCCATCCCATCTTCTCCTTCCTGGCTCCAGCAGGCTGTCTGCTGTTTTCTAGGTGTCTCTCTGTGTGACAGTCTCTCCTAATAACTTGTTTGGTGAGGACTCAGCTGCAGCTGCATAGCACTGGCTAAGCATGCCTGCCCATGCTGCCCCGTCCATCCAAATAGTCCATTATTTACTTATGTATGTATGTATGTATGTATGTATGTATTTTTATAGATTGGGTACCACTTTTTAGCCCAGGGTGGCCTTATACTAACAGCAATGCTCCTGCCTCAGACCCTCACCCCAAGTGCTGGGATTATAGGAATGGGCTCTGAGGGAGCTAGGCAGCCTGGAATAGAGAACTGCCAGGGAGGACCATGGGGGAGAGAAGCAGCACAGAACTTTGGACAGATGTACATGGGCTTAGAAAGAAAGGACACACAGTGAGAAATCGGGGGAGCTGGCTTGCTCCACTTACCTTGTTCAAAGACTCTCTCAGTTCTGTTAGGAGAGGGAGTTGTTGCGGAAGGGAAAGTGGAAGAGAAGGTTAGCCAATCGAGAGAGGACACCAATGGCCAGGAGGAAGCTTGGAAGGAGAATAACACCTACACCCCCTCCCCCAGAGTCACCCTGTCTGAATGACACCACTTTGCTCTGTTCAGGCAATGTGCCAAGTGCTTTATGCTGATGTGTGTTTTAATATTTTCAATGATTCAGTGGAGGCCATGCTATTGTTTTAGACCAGTAGAAAGTGAGGCTCAGAAGTGAAGGAGACAAAAGTCACACAGCTGATAAATGATACACATGGTTTTGAATCTAGGAAGGCTGGCTCCAGGGCTCATACTTTCAACCCCGAGCCTCAATCAAGTCACTCATCTATAAAGATGGACACATTTTCCATCTTTGGATATTTCCAGAATGTTCAAAAAAGCCCAGGCTTTGGGGGTTGCTCACAGTTGGAACGTTTTGAAGTTTTCCTTGGCAGTCTTTTTAAAAAGAAATAAGATGAAGACACTTTGAAATGAGCAGCTTTCTCTCATAAAGGAACCCAGTTAGGAAAGGGAGCGTGAGCCACAGAGTCCAGCCAGGTTGTATGGTAAGCTGATGACCGTAGAAATTTGAGTGATTTTGAAACAAATGTCACCACCTGCAAATCTGTGTTTGCTGTGGAACTGGGCTCCATCAGTAACAGAAGCTAGTCATCTCAAGACACAGGAGGGATGGGCAACATGTCCTGTGTCTCAGCTCCCTGCCAGGCCCTGTTGGGAAGGGGTTATCCCGCTCCTGTGTGGGACCTTCCGCTTCAGCTGACAGTGGCAGCAGGGTCCACAGGCTCTGGTTTCTGACTCTTGCTTTTCTTCCTGCACCAAGTGAACTGGACAAGTGGTGCCTGCAGGAGCAGGGGAGAACGTGATGTGTGAGTGGCTCACCTGTGAGGACCCTTCCTGTGCCCACTGCTCAGGTCCCCAACCTAGAAAGGAAAAAGATGTCAGGCCCACCTCTCTGTCTCCCAGCTGCTGTTTTCTTAGTTTTCCAGTTTGTACAGTTCGCTAACTGGGAGTCTGTCTGTCCGCTTGAACATTTAGGGAAGTCTTAAGAGCATATCAACTGTCTTCTCTTGATCCCTGGCCTGTACTCTTGAACCTAAAGCCAATCAGGTTCAAAGACCTATCCAACACTGTTCCCTGGCCTCCAGCAAGTTGCCTATCCACCTTGTGCCCCTGGCTTCTTGCTTCTACAAGGCTCTTATAATTAATGTTCTCTACGCTTCCGCTAGAAATTAACACATGTAAAAGGCTTAGAGCAGAATGTGGGTGAATAGCATACCACCTGCTTAAATGTAACCTGTTACTATTGCTTGATGCAGTTATTTGGCTAAACTCCAGAGGCACTTGTCATTCCTATGGTGACTGTAAGCCATATTAACACATGGACTTTCCCCCTCTGCCTCAGCCCTGTAATAACCAAATGTGAGCTCCTTTACCTCTGTGTTTTCACACCTCCTCGCTGTGGCCCATGAAGAACTTACTCCAAAATGCAGTAAGCATGCATCCCCCAGTCCCCAGAGTGGACACTGAGCATCTGAGCAAAGGCGATTACCTCTGTGGTGTCCTGTATCTCTATCCAGAGTATTCCCAGGACTCTCTTCACCTAGCTCAGCCTTTTCCATGCAGCACTCTTTGTAATTTGGGCTAGGTCCCTTTATGTTTAGGGGAAAGACCTTCATTGGGCACGATGAAATATCTTATAGCCTCCAGAGTGCCAGAGTATTTAATCTCTTTTAGTTTAGAAATCAGCGACAGCTCTGACACGAAAGTAAAGTTGGTTACAGAAAAGAAACACAAAAGGGCACACAAAAGGCACGGTGGCCTGCAAGAGCCCATAGGGCAGGGAAAAGAGGATCGGATCCCCACTCAAGCGCAGCTTTATTCAAGTCTACAACTGTGCCTGGCTCTGGTAGAGAGCTTGTGATATATTACAAGGAAGGTGTGAGGAGGTTCAGTCAGTCCTCCATCAGATCTGGGCTGTCTTGGTGGTTGCGGGTCTTAGCTGTGGCCTCAGCAGCTTGCTATTCTGTGTGCTCACTTGTGTGTTGCTCTTACAGCAGAGGCTGCTGGTCCCCATCTCTCTAGCAGCAGCCCCACTGCAGCAGCCCAAAATACTGCAGTGTCCCCACAAGAAACACTGGTGCTGGTTAAGAAACGCTGTCCTAGAGTAAGGAAGGTGGAAGGAAAATGTTTACTGGAAGGGTCTACTAGTTAGCAATTATTGAGCCCTTACTGTATGTCAGTCTATTAGTTAACATTTATTTAGCCCTTACTGTATGTCAGTCTATTAGTTAACATTTATTTAGCCCTTACTATATGCTGGTCTATTAGTTAACATTTATTGAGCCCTTTCTATATGCCAGGCAAGCTCCAAATATTGCTTCCTTTTCGTCAACAAGAATTCTAGGAACATCTGAAGTTTCAGGAGGGAAGCACTGGGGCTCAGAGAAGTAAAGAAAACTCAACAGTTATTATGTTCATGTGTGGTAGAGAGAGATGAAGTCCAGTTGACTTGGCAGCCAAACCTACAAACTCCCTTCATCTCCACCACAAAGCCTATGCAGGCACGTGATGTCATCAAGAGAACCTGTACTATGAGAACTAAATTAGCTTCACAGTTATTTTAGGCTATAAATATGGTCTATACCTGTAAGAAATAACACAGAAAAACTCAAGGGAATGTATATGAAAGCAGAGCGTTATTTCTGTGAAGAAATGTTTGTTTAAATTCTCGTCTCAATCATTCATGTTGGAGCCTCCTCAGAACATAGCAATGGGCAAAGAATTTCAATGTTTGCCTCCTGAAAATTATCTCTCCATTACTTTCACTTTTCTCCTTTTAACTTTTATTTCATGTTTTCAGACAAGAGCTAGCCTGGACTCACTGTAGCACAGACTGGCCTCAAATTCATAATGTTCTTGCCTTAGCCTCCTGAGAGTTACAATTATAGATGTGAGCCACCACACCCAGCTTTCTTGTTACTTTTTTGTAAGGCTGATGGCAACCTGACTTTCACACACATTTACTGTGCACAGACAAAGAAGGTGTGTCTGCATGATGGAAGCTTTAGTACTCCCGTTTTAGTCACGTGAAAACGATGTTAGTACAATAGCCACCTTAAAAGTTATGACACTCCTGATTTAGAAGGAGAATGTGGAACTGAACCCTGTGGCATTGGGATAAACTCTCTAGGGGACCTTAATATTGTGACACAACCAGTTCCATGCTGACCTGACTCCTGAGGCAGCTCAGATTCCAGTGCCTCCAGCCAGATCATTAATTTGCAGTTAGCAGTGTCAGCCTGTCATGCTTTCAGGAAAAGCCTATTTGAACCCTGTCCTGAGCTGACGTCGTATGTCCCAGGAAACAGCATCACACAGAACACCTTAGAAGGTGAACTCCACATATGTTCCTTGAAGTGGGATGGGTGTGATGAAAATGAAATACAAGTGCCGGGCATGTTGTGACATCACTAACCATGGTAAAAGCCGTTCCCAGGAGTGATGTCTCCTGCTGGTGGTGAGCTCAGACAGGTAGAGTGTGGGCTGAATGACAGGTCCAGTTTCCTCTCTCTTTGAGGCTCAGAGCTTGAATCATGTCAGTGTTGGGAAATCATGCCTATGGATTAAAGAGAAAGGGCTACACAGCTCCGCAGTTCTAACGTTAGTAATTCTTCCCAGGCCTAAAAATAAGCAAGAGAGGTGGAAAATGAAGATGTGAAGAGTGAGGCATTTTCATGACAGTGACTCTGTATTGTCAGAGGGTAGAGCCCCGTTCCTTCCCTCTCTGTGGTTTTGGGGGAGGAGTGAGGGGTTAGCAAGATCAGGAACATAGTAAGCGCTCAGAAGACAATAGATACTGCTCCTTCAGATTCCTTCCTGATAACTTTGAGCCCAGCCCTGGCTGGAAGCCACAACCAAATTTGTGAGAGAGAAGAGAGTTTCTGGTTTCGGGCAAGCTAATTCCACAGAGCCTACATCTTAACTCGTGAAATATTTACCCCAAGGTGCACTCACTGGGAAGCTGGTGGAGCTCCCAGCCAAGGAGACCCAGCAAAATGGAATCAGGAGGTGACGAGGACCGTGGACACACATTTTCATGTTAAAGTATCTAAATATTAATGCACACAGGACTTCTCTAGCTATTTAGTAAGATGCCCAGATGATCCACAGTCCCTGGGGTGGCCTTGGTTCTATGTCCTCACAATAACCAGAATGAGGGCCAGGGACTGTGCTTTGAAAAGCAAGGCTTTCTTTAGCAGCTCAGAAAGCAGTCTTCGCCACAGAGCCTTTTCAACCCCTGCCTATGTCCAGCACCTGTTACATGTGTGGTCAGAGTAGGAGAGAGAGTCTCGCATGCCTTCTCCTGCTTCTCTGGGGTCAGTGCTGATCTGGGCAAGCACATACAGCGACAGGGTCACCGGCAGGTTACTGAGTCAGGACGCCAAGGCTGGGGTGGGGTTTCCCTTCTCTGCTCCTCCCTGTCCCGTGAAGCATCCTCTGGCTCCACCACCAGCAGCCTGCACTCCTAGCGAACCACTTGAAAACCTCCCTTTGAGAGGCCTGGGAGCCTCCTCCCCAGGCCTGGTTGGTGCAGAGTCTCCCTCCCACCCCCCACCTCCAAGGCGTCCCCAGGCCTGCAAATGACATGTTAATAAAAAGTCTCTGCGAGCGAGCTCGCGCATGCGCGCATGCAACAGCCAAATCTGGTTCTAATTACTTGTACTTTAGTTGAACTTTGGCGTTTCCTTTGACTTTCTCCCCTATGTATGTGAGCCGAGCTGTGGGCTTTGCGATCCTGCAGAGAATCTTCAGAAAAGTGGGGCGGGGGGCGGGGGGGCGCTTTCAGATCGGCTCTCTGGTGCCAACAAAAACCAAACCTAACTGGATGTTTTGACCAAATGCAACTTCGCCATTCGCCCTTAATTAGCTGCAATGAGTCCTACCCGCTGACCCCAAAGCTAGGCTCCAAACTCACCAGGGGCTGTGCAGGAAATGCCTTCTGCTTTACAGCTCCCTTTTCATGTAAGTATCAGCTGCCCAGAGGCTGCATTAAAATACTGTCTCAATCAGAAGGTTCTAGTAAAGAGGCAGGCCTTTCATGATGCCTGATGCCTGCCTGTCTCTGATCAAGCCGAACATAGAATCCTGTAATCTGTCAACAGGGGCTAGTGGGCTGTAAATTAGCTCTCACAAAGGCCAAAGAATCTACTGAGCTCTTAAATGGGCTATCTGCTGCTTAATCTAACCTTTAAAAAAATGCCAAGCACGAAAGGAATTGTGAAGCAGCTATTGTTGGAGACATTCTGTGTGTTTAAGGGACACTCAGGTGCTTTGTTGACAACGGGACATTTATTCTGTGTTTTCCCAGGTGAGTCCAGTTATTGAGTGGAACACCCACTTAACAGGCAGCTATGTTTGGGTTTTTCTTTTGTTTTGTTTTAAGGTTTTTCTTTTTTGCTTTATTTGGGGACCAAGCCAACCCCTAGGGCTATGGCAGTGTTTAAGAGGCTGCCTCAGTGGTGGTACTGGTCCTGCTTTTGTGCTGGCCCAATAGGTGTAGGCTTTACCAGGCACCCCAGATGTGCAGGTAGGATCCCTGTGCTGGTCCTGCACCTCAGTAGCCTGCTGCCAGTCCCAGTGGGAGAGAGGCAGAAACTGACAGCCAGGGTTTGAACCTTTTCCAGCAACTTGAGGGTGTGATTTTGTGTCTGTTAGAGCTAGTTTCTAGCTGCTGCTTTGGGATGGTCTTTGCTTTCCTCTGTCTCTATTTTGTTGAGATTCATTTTGGTTTTGGTTGCCTGTGATCAGTTAATGAAACATAGGGTTGGGGAGTGGCCCTTCACCACAGACCAGCTGAAAAGTCACAAGTCAAAGGCTGATGCCAGCTCTTGTAGCTGTGAGGTGCCGCTGCTGTGGGCCGTGTTTTGAGGAACATTGATAGGGAGGAAGGAGGCTGAGACAGCAGGATCAAAGCCAGCTTTGGCAAATAGTGAATTTAAGGCTAGCCTGAGCTACAAAGGAGAGTCTGTCTCAAAACAAACAAACAAGCAAAAAATAAGAACAACAACAAACCCATACAGGATGGAAGGAAGAAAGGGAAGAAGGGAGGAAGGAAAGAAGGGCAAGGCCAACAGGTCACTATGTTTTCAAGGCCCAGCCTGGGAATGCTGTAGTAGTGGCAGCGTGTCACAGGGTGTCACAGACTCTCAGTGCAAGTTTGCCTCCATGTTAGTTCTCAACAGCCCCAGTCTCCAAGATACGTGTATATTCCCAAGCAGGGTTGTCAGCCTCTCTCCTACATGAATGTGGGCCCAGGCATCCCTCGGCTACATAGCCAGGTTCCCCTACTCTGCCCATACCCTGGCAAAGAAGCCAGCAGCTGGTCTGCAGTTTGGATGATACTGTGGGTGGAGAGGCAGTGACCCAATGGAGCAGAGTGGGTCGGTACACAAACAAGCAAGCAGTGGAAAAAAGCAGGAGTTCAGCGCTGGATCAGGATTCTTCCTCAAAGACTGACGCCCCAGCCTCAGTCCACCAGGATGGCTGCAGTACCATTGCATTATGGAATGACACAACGGGAGGCTCTTTGCCCCTGGGACATCTACAGGCTGCTTTTTTGGCCTGTTAGAGATTGCTGAATGAGCTAATATAGAACACTTTGTCTGCTGAGCNGGCAGAGTTTTCCAGCAAAATTTTTATCATTCTGTGGACTGATTGTACTTGCCTGGAATAAGGAAGAAAATGTTTGAGGCCTCTCAAGGGCATTTGATGAATCCAACTCTAATTTAAAGGGACTAATAGATTATTGATTTAAGCAGGGTGACCATGAGCAAATCAATGGCTAAGCCATCTGTATCTACCTTAAATACCAAAGGTGTCCAGTGAAAGGGGATCCACCTTAAATACTAAAACTGTCCCTGGGATAGGAGAGCTATCCCCATCCCCCCAAACCCCCACTTCTTTGTGGGGAGGGAGAGAGGGAGGCAGGAAGAGGAACTCTAATAAACTTAGCCAAAGTGTGTTTATGCTACATAACTAGAGACAACTGATTCCATTGAAAAGCCTCGGAGGCTTTTATCTTGGTGCCACATCCTGGTTTCCATTCTAGAACGTGCCTTGGAATGTCTGCCTTCAGCCAACTCTGGTGCTACTGTAATCTGAAATTTTCATTTTATTCCTTTTGGGTTTTGTGGCACTTTAAACACTGTAGGTCACATAGAGGAAGTATAAGACCACAGACTACATATACAAATACACAGGTTTTGTTTGTTTGTTTGTTTTTGTAATGAGGATTCAACCCATGGTCCCATGTATACTAGGCAAATACCCTACCATTAATTATACCCACCCTCAAGATTTTTTTTTTTTTTTTTAAATTTTGAGACAGGATCTCATTGGCCTGCCTAGGCTGGCCTTTGAATTCATGGTAGCCCAGGCCAGGCTTGACCTTGCCCCCTTCCTTCCTGCCCCAGCCTCCCAAGCAGCTGGGAATAAAGCTCTGCAGCACCAGGCCCAGCTCATCTTGAGCTCCACATAGCATCTGACACAGCCTGACATGATCCAGTCCTTCTGGCTATAAGCAACTGGGCACATGGGGTGAGAGCATAGGCCTCTCCTGTGCTGTGTTGAACAGGCCCAAGGCCATGCTGCTTGGTGAGAATATGGAGTCCAGGGCTCTGCTGATTGCTTAGAAGAGATTTCCAGTCCCACTGGCATTTCAGAAAAGCCTATCCATGTTACAAATGACGCTCATCCACAGGGGAAGACTCTCAGCCTCTTTAAAATGTTTGGGGATTTTGGACATCTACAGGCCTCGCCTTAGTCTTTACTATGTCTCACACTTCTTGGGATTAGCTCATTTGCCGTTCTGTTTCCTCATTGGGAAGATAAGATGCTGGGTTCCATTCAGTACAGGTATTTGAAATGACATATTTATAGAAATTACCACCCACTTTTGAAATTCAGGGCATGGCTGTGACAGCTGAGTCCAGCCCTGACAGGACTCTATTTACTACAGTCCTAGGGTAGCCAAAGCAGCTGTTCCACATGCCTCATTCATGTGAAGATCAGAGTGTGCACTAACTGTGGTTCTGCAGAACTGCTCATGCCCATGGGTAAACCAGAAGCACACACATCAGCCCAACCTGAAGATGAGCATGGGAGGAAGGGCCATGAATGTGGACAGCCTTTCTAGAAGTTAGCTTATCAGCATGAATTAAACACTAACAAAATCATTTTGAAAGATAATCTCTATTAAACTTAGAAATTACACTTCTGAGAATTTATCCCAAAGAAATAGATGGAAATACACTGAGATTCTCTGTGATGATGTTCATTCCTGAGAGATGTTTTACAGGAAAAATACTAACAAGGAACTATGGTCATGACGCCATAAACCAAACAGTGCCCCAATCTCAGTATAATTCCACTTCACTAAGCAAACAAAGGCATTTAAGTGCATGGAAAGAGGTCTGGCAAGGATGCCCCAGAATCACAAGAGAGATGTCAAAGTGAAGAGATGGTGAGAGATTCATGTGTGTGCTCACGAGCGCTCATGCCTGAAACTGTTTACGAAGGTAGATGTCTTAATTTAAAAAAGTACGGTTTTCTTGCGGATTCCCTGATTCCTTATCAGCTTTCAGAGGGACACTGAGGAGTGTTGTGAGGATGCTTTCCCATTAGGACTTGATCGTGGCAAGCCTTAGAGACTTCTCGAGCCAGCCCCTCCCTATCTGCTGGACACTTGGCACCTCTGCACCACCTTTTCCTGAGCCAGGGCTTCTGTGTGCCAAAGAAGTACACACTCGACTAATGTCTCATCACTGTCTTCAGATCTAACTGTAAAGACCATAATGGATTTATCTACTAGAACCCATACTACCCTAATGAATTCCTTCCAAGATTCTCGTGAATTATGAAACTACTATAATTATAGTTGATTCTATTCCAAAGGGCTAATTAGTTTTTTAAGGAAGCAAATGAGTATAAGAGTGCTTTATGATTTCAGATTTTATCATTTAACTACTTATAAGAGCACTTAGTGTTTGAAAAGAGAAAAAAACCCGAAAAGTTCATGAATTAGTTAAACCAGTGTTTATTGATTATCTGCTCTATAGGAAGACCCCCTCGTCCTGGCACACAGCTGTGAGCACAGTAGATGAGGTTCCTGGTCTCACAAAGACTGTACATGTGTGTGGGGGGAACCACTGTGAAATTTGAAGTTGTAAACACACAAACTTTCTAAATCTTGACAACAGCTAAAACTTTATAGAAAATAAAATAATATGACACAGTGACCAGGGATAGGGAGAGGACATTCTGTTTTTCTTCTGTCCTTTGGATTTGTGCTGGAGATTGATCCCATGGTGTCCCACATCCTAAGCACAAGCTCGACCACTGAGCAACACTCCCTTCCACAGGACACTTTAATTAGAGAAGTCATCTCTGAGAGAATGACACTTACTCTGAGATCTAAGAGAAAAATAATAGGCAAACCTAATAGTCTTGGAACTTGTAGGTGGGGGAAATGGTTAGTATGGTTATGTGCTCACTTGGCTAGGACAGGATCTGGCAATGCTCCAAGCATAGCCTAGAGCTCCTGGGATCAGGTCTCTGCCTTCCCTATATGGCTGGAACTAGAGGTCCCGCAGCAGAGCTGGTGTCTCACATTGCTATTTGAGAATTGAAAGCAATCATTTAGAACTTGGCCAATGAGGGAATCGTGGAGGATGAACATCAGTGAAGGCATGTTATGAAAAGCCACTTAGAGCATGGTGAGGACTCTGACCTCATTCTGACTGTTGGAGGCTCCCTGTAGGCAGATGACAGGTTAATTTTAACCTTTGAATAATTATCTTGCCTGCACCAATGCAAGGGTGGAGAGTACAGACTCAGGGAGGCTGAGGAAGAGGCTTCTGCAGCTGAGAACATTGTGCCCAGTGTGGGAGCGCCCCCCCACCCCCCCCACCCCCCGCCAACTGAGACAGTGTGGGTTAGCAGCAGGTTCAGCAAGTGGAGGGACTTAGGTGCTATAAGTACAGTTACAGAAGAAACCAGCCAGGAAAGCACCTCACCAGCACAATTATGAACAGTGCAACCAGAAGTTTGATCATGGTAGAATACTCTGGGCCTTGTGATTTGGAGACTGGAAGTTTCTGGAACACCATTTGACTCCTCTCAATTGTGCTCTTTACATTTACGGGCTGTTTGCCCTCAGGAAGTAAGGGGCCAGCTCCTGCTCTGACTTCGGTGGGAGAACACTCTGGTCCAAGCTCTACACATTTCCATCTCAGTGGAGTTTGAGTGACTGGATAATGAAAATAGGGATCATGTGGTTTATAGTGTGGAATAAAAGCTGGGCATGGTGGCATAGACGTATGGAAATGCCATAGCGTCAGGAAAGCAGTGGCGGAAGAAGTGGGAATTTGAGGCTGGTCTGGCCTATAATAGTGATTCCCTTCCCTAAAATAGATAAATAAATGTCCAGAATACAGATGTACCTGAGTTAGAAGTTAGCTAAGTGTGACCTACTCCATCTCCACCATGAATTGCACACCAGCCTGGAGATTTATCAATATGTACCTTCTGCTTGTACAGGCCAGAAGCTGCACTTTCTAAGCTCAGGGTTGTCGGTGCTGCAGGGCCATGGCCAGTTCAACACAGTGCAGGGCTTCCCAAAATCATGATTTTTATCCATTATGGCTTCACGGCAAAAGCTCGGCCACATACACCCACAACACTGGGCTTCGACATCTCTTTATTTTGTCATAATAAATACATAAATAAATAATAACTAAATTTTGGTTAAGTGAGCAATAACATCAGACAATACATCCACAACTAGATAAAGAAAGCCAGAGGAAACAGAAGAGAGATCCAGGGCTTGTCCAAAGGGCTGACTTTGGACTTTGGTTCCTCCTGCTCCCTGCTGGTCTTGGACAAGGCTCTGCCTGAGGGACCTGTGTTGAATTTCTGTTTCTCGTGGGTCACTTGGGATCCATTGCCCTCATGGTGCCTGTGAACTTCAAATTAGATACATGTGAGGTTGCTTTCGCAGGGGTCATTCAGCATCACTACTGGGGGCTGGTAACTAGGACAACTGCTTCTGTGGGCTTAATCCTGTTAGGGTTGTTGCTTGAGCTTGGAGCAGAGATGTTGGAACTGACTGGGAAAACCTAAAGGAACTGAAATGTGCTTTCTCTTATGTCCCCTCCCTCTCTTCTCTACCTTAGCAATTGAGACACAGAGTACCAGCTCTGAGGAGCTCGTCCCGAGCCCACCATCTCCACTTCCTCCTCCTCGGGTGTACAAGCCCTGCTTCGTCTGCCAGGACAAGTCATCGGGGTACCACTATGGCGTCAGTGCCTGTGAGGGGTGCAAGGTGAGTACCCCTAGTGCCTCACCTCCTTATTTTCCCTCAACTCCCGTGATGTGACCTCCTCCACTCCAGAAGCAAGCTAGACTGATAGCTGCAGCATCACCTCCAGCTGGGGCTGGAGCTTGGCTGCATCTCATGGTTTCTGTCATCCGCTTTCATTTCTTTAGTTTAAAGTTCAGAAATGTCTGTAAATGAGTGACTGAGGTCAAACAGTCCTGGGCCTTTAAAATCGCACCC
Source organism: Neotoma lepida (assembly GCA_001675575.1). Lineage (NCBI taxonomy): Eukaryota > Metazoa > Chordata > Mammalia > Rodentia > Cricetidae > Neotoma > Neotoma lepida. Next base: position 55,387 of record LZPO01076467.1, read on the forward strand.
CTCCACCCCCCGCCAAGTTCTTTCTTGCTAAGAACATTTTGAAGGAGTCCTAAGCAGCATGGCCCTGCTTCTCTTGGGACATGCCATCTGGTGTCTTTTTGTAGTTCTATTTTATTTTTAAATATGACTGACAGTCCACTGAAACAACTTGCAGTGAGCCAAGGTTGAAATTGGGATTTATCTCCTGGCTGCCTCCTCAGCCCTGTGGCCTTTGAATTACGCTTTGATTTTCAGCTTGTACAGACTTGCTACTGTAGATGCATTGTAAATTCAGCAGAGTTGGATTAAGGCTCCTGCCCACAGAACACTGGAGGCTGAACATGTGTCAGGAGATGGCTGCTTTGAATCATGTTAGATAACCATTAGCAAGTCCAACAGGCATAACTGAGTGAAAAAGGTCCTTGTGAACCTAAGGAAGAAACCAAAGCTGACTCACAGGCAGATGCCACTTGTCCACAGAAATGTCTCCAAGGAACTGTGTTGTCTTGAGCTAGCCCTTCCCTGGATATGGAGCTGCTCTCTAGTTCTCTCTATGTGGCTGTTAGATCTGGTGTTTTATGTCTAGGCTGCATGATTCATCTAGATGGTTAGAGTGCTAGAATGACTTCACAGGCTCTGTGGCATTGGGCTTATCAGCATGAGAGCTTGTGTAGCATGGCAGTGACAGCTTGATGTCTTCATACCACAGCCCTTTCCTTAGCTCACAGTTCTGTGAAAGAAGCACACAGTGTCCGGAGCAGCATGCTGATAGCCAACCCAGTCAGGGATCAGCCTAGCATCAACAGGGCAGAATACCCTTGATGAGAGCAGCTCCAAGTAGCTATCTCAAGAAGTGGGGGCCATTGGCTTGTAGACTTTTTTCCTTTGAGTGTGAATGGTGCAGGCCCTGCTCTCCTCCTCAGTCCTCCCACAGTCAGTGCTTAATGACATAGAATGAACAAATGTGTAAATGTCACTCAGTCCCACAAAGCAATGACAAGAGTTTCCCCCATTTATCAAATCATCTCAAAAAACATGATATTGTTTTACAGTGTAATACCAGTTTGGGGAAATTCGCTTAAGAGTCCTGCTCTCCCTGGGAGTGTGAGAGTTGCTTACAGGAACTCTCTTCCCTGCTGTCCCTGCCAAGGTGGCAGCTGGCACTGGCTAAAAAACTTAAATTCATGCATCTGACTGTTAGCGCTCACCCTTAGCTGGATATACTTACACACACCCTAACATGTCAGAGAGCTTCAGTGGAACGCTGGTGCATTTTGTTTTCTTGTTGCATAATATGAAAACAAATCAGTTTCTAGTGTTCATTTGGAAGGTCATGAAAAGAAACTTTTAATTTACTTACCAATGTACTTATTGAGACAGGGTCTCACATAGAGCCCAGGATAGCCTGGAACTCACAGCAATCCAGTTGCCTCAGTCTCCTGAGTACTGGGATTACAGACATTAGCTACCCCATCATCAAAAACATGCTTCTTGATTTCCAAACAGTTTTCATTATCTCAAGCCCAGAAATCTGAAGAAGGTGTGGCAGCTTCCTGCTTGCATGATGGCCAGGAAGGACAGCACCAGGCTTATCCTCCCTCAGGCAGATACAACCTGCAGAATAAGCAGTTTCACCGTCCTGCGGCACAAACTGTTCTCATCAACTGCTACTGCTCAGCTAATTCTCTGACCTCCTGTTTCACTGTGGGATTCTGACCGTCTTTAGGAAAAACCCCAACAAAAATAAACCCACACCAGCACAAACAACCAATAAACTCGGTTAAGTGGACCTGGGTCTCAAGATGGGAAATCCTTTCATCAGAACCGTGAACTAGACCAGGTCATGGAGTTCCTGGCATGTGTGGAACACTGGGTGCTGGGGGTGGCTGGGCACCGGCTGCCTTTCCCCTGGTGGTAGGGGAAAAGTTACTCTGCATTTGAGCTGGCTGAGAAAATAGTGTAGAAATTGAGAGAAGTAAAAACAATGAGAAAGTAGAACAGTAATGTACCCAGAAAAAAGAAATAAAATGTTTAAGTACAAAACACACTCTGATTGGTTATATAAAACACCAATATAGTCAGTGTCTGAAAAATAGAAAGCAGCATGGTTCTCCCCCAGAGAAAAATCTGTTAAAATTCAGTGCTTATGTNCATTTATAGATTTTGATTTTACAAAAATAAGATGTTATAATGTATAGTCTATTTTAAATGGCTTTTTATATTTAATTATATTTTATGGTCAAAATTTACACAACTACATAGTTTCTGTGGTGATACAATTAACATATTTGCTGGTGGTTATATTATAAATTATCTAATTAACCCCTATTATATAACAAGGTATTTCTGATTTGTATTTTTTATAAATAATACTTCATAGTCTTTGGTATACCTATGGTATGCATGACATACCACACAACTAATAGATGGTATGTCAGTGGCTTTATATACTTGGAAGGGTGTGTAAGTGTGGGTGTGTAGGGAGGTAGAGGGGGTACTAGGGATTGAACCTAGGGCCTTGTGCACACTAGACAAGCACTCTACCAGCTGACAAATTGCCATTACTCCTCCTTTCGCTTGTAAGTCTCTTGATACAGATAGCCAGTATCAGCTTATGCTCTTAAATCTCTAAGAAGTTGGCCGTGGTAGACTCTCTCCCTATTGACAGTAAGGTGATGGACTCATGGCAACTTCTCCTTTGAAGTTCCTCTGTTTAATTAGAGGTTTACAGGAAGTCATGTGTATGTACCACTTGGACTACCAGCAAAGGCACTCTTGGCCCCTGGCTGATGTAGCTCTTCTCTGGAGAAGAAAGGTCACTCTTCCAAGTGGGGAGCCTCTGCTCTGAAGTAGGATTCCCAAACAGAATCAGGAATATCGTCTCAAGAAGTAACAGAGGATGGGGATGTGGCTCAGCCAGTACAGTGCAACCCTAACACGCACAAAGCCCTAGATTTCCTCTCTAGCACTGTTTAAACTTGGCATCGTGAAACCTGCCTGTTCACTCAGGAGGTGGAGGCAGGAGGATGAAAGTCAAAGTCCCCCTTGGCTACATAGAAAGTTCAAGTTCAGACTGAGATACTTGAGACCCTTTTCAAAATAAATAGATAAAAGTAGTGCCAG
>LZPO01076468.1:0-10798 GCA_001675575.1 Neotoma lepida
TGAGAGAAATACAGTAATTAAGATAATCATTTAGAAAATTTTATACCAGTTTGGCAGAATAATTTTATCATTATTGAATTTAATAATAATAAAATTGGGAGTTATAGTTTATGTGTCTTTAACTTAAAATTTCATTCATGTAGAATTCACTTACATGTTTTAAAAATTTTCCTTGAAAACAAAATAAGCTAGATCATGCTTCATATCAATGAACAATTACAGTAGAATGCAATTCTTAATGTTATACTGTTGGGTATAAAATAAAAATGTAAAGAAAAATGAAGAGAGCATGAGCTCAAATTGTAGATTCTAAATCCTAAACATTTTTTTTTTGAGTACTGCCAAAAGACCTGTGCAGGCTAGGACGTGCACTGTCCCATAGAGCTGTTTCATACTCATTGCTAATGACAATTTCCATAGAAATAATTTGAATTATGACATCAAATTTTTGTTTTATTATTTTTAGAAAATAAATTTTTATCTGTGTGGTGGTGGTATATGCCTTTAATTCTAGCACTTGGGAGGGAGAGTCAGGCGAATCTCTGAGTTCAAGGCCAGCCTGATCTACATAGTGAGTTCCAGGACAGCCAGGGCTACACAGAGAAACCCTGTCTAGAAAAAACAAAAAAAGAAAGAAAAGAAATTTTAGAAGTATTTCTTGATAAGTTGCCTACACCTGGATAAACCTCTCCACCAACGCAGCAATCCAAATTAGACCAAATTAGGAAAGGCCAGGTTTAATGGGCAAAGGTTCCCAGGTGATTCCCCGGCCCCTCAGAGAGACCAGGATGAGAGACCGGAGGAACCATGGGTCTGTTTTCCTGGGATGCTGCTTAAATATTCAGAGGGAGTGGTTTTGAGCCTCACTGGGGGTGGAGCCATGTTTGGCGGGGTTTGAAGGGGCGGGTTCAGCAGCATGCAGCCCAGCCGGGCCACCCGGGCCAGGAGTCTGGGCAGCTTGAGGCATCGGTCACGCTGGGGCAGAGCCTGAGCTGTGCAGGAAGCGGGCTGGTGATAGGGCACTGGGGAGTCTGGGTCAGTGGGAGGTTAGGTGCTGGGCTGGAGCCTGAGCTACGCAGGGAGCAGGGCTAACAATAGGGCACCAGGCTGCAGCGGGGAGTGCAGCCNAGCGGCCATCTAGAAGTGGACCTCCAGATAGGAAGCAAAACCACCAGCCGGCAGACATTGTGTGGAGGCAGCTGGGGGCTGCCCGTGCCAGGGGTTGACCATGAACCGAAGTTTAATATGAAAAGTTATTTAAAAGGACAAAATATCTAGTGTTTCTCAAATGAAGGTACTTAAAAATTGTTTTTATGTCAATTTTTATGCTAATATTCATTTCAAAGATTCTTCAAATTCTATTTTCAGATACATTGTGTTCTTTTAATTTTTCATAGGCCTTAAAACCTTCTAAGTAATTTAGTTTTGATAAATATATAGCAAAGAAAAGGATAAAACATGATTTTTTAAAATTAGTTTAGTTCTTCAGGTCTAAGGCTATAGCTCGTTGGTAGATTGCTTACCTAGCATGTGCAAGGCTCTGGATCAGTACCCATTCGCAGGGAGTGTATTGCTTTATAAAAATGAATTATGTTGGTGAGATGTACAGTTAATCATTTGTCATAAGTAAAGGGCATCCAGATATTTTTACTCCTGTTACTGAACTATCGATGAGTCAGATCTAAGGTTGCCTAATTCAAAGGTGTTATGTCACACATATGATTAGACATATGATTTTTATACTTCTAAGGCCAGAGCTATGTTATTATAAACTAAAATTGTCACCCTGTTTAGTATGGAATAAAAGTTTAGAAATGTCTTGTATAAAAAAGTAACTATGTGAGGATGATAAATACGTTAATTTGTTTGATTGTGGTGTTTTACAATGTATATATGTATCTGTGATGGCTATTCTTGATTGTCAACTTGACTACATCTGGAAATAACTAGAAACCAAGCAGCTGGGTACACCTGTGAGGAGTTTTTTCTTAATTAAATCATTTGAAGTGGGAAGACCCAGTTTTTTTGTTTTTGTTTGTTTGTTTGGTTTGGTTTTTCGAGACAGGGCTTCTCTGTGTAACAACCATGGCTGTCCTATAACTCACTTTGTAGACCAGGCTGACCTCGAACTCACAAAGATCCACCTGCCTCTGCCTCCCAAGTGCTGGGACTAAAGGTGTACGCCACCATGCCTGACTGGGAAGACCCACTTTTCATCTGGAATTTTTGAGATCCACTTTTAATCTGGGATGCACCTTCTGGCAGCCTCTAGAAAGGACATGAAAGAGGGAAGCTTGCTGTCATTGCCTACTTGTTCTCACCCTCACTGGCAAGTCCATTCCTTCACTGGTATTAGAGTCGACTTCTTTGGGATTCCCATATGTACTGATGAGCAGCTGAGACATCCAGCCTTGTGGACTGAACAATTACTGGATCCTTGTACTTTCTATTTTATTTATTTATTTATTTATTTATTTATTTATTTATTTATTTATTATATGTATTTCTTTATTATATGTATTCATTCTCTAAGTTCTTTTCCTCTAGAGAACCATGTGTAATACAGAATCAAAATCAAATTATCAAGTTTTATAATGTAAATATTATAGTATTACAATTTTACACTATCAAATGTATTTTAATAAATTTGAAAGGAAGTTTAGAAGCTATATTTTATAGGTTAGTGTGACATAAAATGTAGAAAGGACAAATTAGAGTACGATATAGGGAGACTCTCTAAAATATTATGACTCCATGTTCCACTGTGATCCATTTTTGAAAACAAGTCTTTGGTGTGCCAACTTTAGATATTCTGACAATGAAGGAAGTTTGTCAGGACAACAATTATGAAAGGACAAGAAAAAAATGTTTGAACAGGGTTGCAAGTACTTTCTATCCCCCATAAGTTTCAGATACTTCATTTTTAAAATGTCTGTTAGTCTCTCTTGGTTCTAATGCCATGTCTACATTTTCATTTTAAGATCTCATATAACTATGACTTTATTTTCTGCTGACGTCCTTTAAACAACCTAGTAAAGGAATAAAAGAAACTATGACTGTATTAGTTATTTTAGCTTTTAGAATGATATTTGAAAGGCCACAATGAAAAAAATTTAGCTAACCCATGGTAATTATTACATTTTTATTTGTTAGTATAAAGTTATATTAATGTAACTTTGAATTACATTTTTTACTTTTTGTGTATAATAAAAATGTTTAGTTTATAAAATTTAGAGAGACCAAATAATGAGATGCAAGAAATGCTAATAGAAAATAAATGAATTTGCTAAAAATTACAATTATAATGATCACTTAAATGTGTGCATTAATTTTACCTGCCATCTTTACCTTTACAAATTGTATGAAGATTCAAATACAATGAAAATCAGGAACTAAGTAAAATATTACACTGAAAAAAAATCTGGGAAATGCCAAGACTAATAGAGGGTAACTAGAATCAGAATCATTGATCCTATGTAATACATAAGGTCCTGGTCAAAAGTGTGATGCATACATAAATCTAATTAATCTTATCAATAAAAACCAGGAGTCATACTGGGGTAAAACCCAGAAAGATTAGAGAAGCAGGGGAGCAGCCACCAGTAACTTCCTACTTCTTCTGTTCCTCTGACCAAAAGGGCCAACCAAGATCCTGTTTCAGCCCTGCATTATCACTTCCAGTCCCTCTCTCTACAGTCCTCCAAACCTCTATGGTTAACTAGTAGCTAGCTCCACCCTCTGACTTCAAGCAAGCTTTATTTGTTAAAACACAGACAAAATATCACACACCAGAAGTGGAACTGGAGAAGAGAATATATGGTCATTGATATGAGGGCTGAATTCANTAGTAAAGTGTCTTGTAGTGAATTATTTGTGAACTTTGTATCATGCCATGTTACAGATGGTTTTAAAGGAAAATGCTGTCAGTCCTTTTACCATTTAGTTTTAATATTTTTTAGAACTCTGTTACAAGATACAAGTGATCTTATTTATAACTTTTGAACATACTTAACAATGAAACCACATAAAATAAATTAGTTGAGGAATTGCAGATATCCCCTAAATCCATTTCAGTTGAATTGTTCCTGGTCTAGTCATTGATGTTCAGTTTTTCAAGAAGTCTTTTTCTGTTCGGTATTACTAAAAAGAATAAAAAACTCTCCAGGTGTTGAGTTCTTAGTAGAGGTTTACAGTTACAGCTACTCCTTGATTTGCTATGAGATTACTTCTCATAAACCCTTTGTAAGTCCAAAATGCATTTAGTACAGCTACTCTTCCACACATAACTTGGCAGCATCCTTAATGTGGAGTGTCAGTTGTTTACCCTGCAGTTTCATGGTTGGCTGGGAGCTGCAGTTGGCTGCCAGTGTGCAGTTTCTTCAGAAACTGTCTTAACATAAGCACTACCCAGGAAAAGTGAAAATTCCAAGTGAGTAAGTACCTAAATGTAGTAGGCAGGAAAATTTGGCAATAGCAAATGTTTCTGAAAGTACAGTGTCCAAAATTTAAGTCAATCTCAAATGCCAACTGACTGCAAGGTGTTATGGCAGTTCCTGTCTGTGTTACACTGAGTGACTTCACTGCAGCCTTGGTTCTGAATGCATAGCTGTGCACTTTGCACAAGGCCTGTGGTCATTCCACACAGTGCCAGCCAATGCTGCCTGGAACTCCTCAGCTAAGAGTCCAGATTATTGACATGTTATGGAGTGCAGTGTTTTTTACTGTGCATACAAACTCTTTTTCTCGTACAGAAACAGAGTGAGCTAATTAAGGAAAACAAAGAGTTTTAGTATTTCCAACTGTCATTCCTCAGCATGTATCAAATTAGGATATCTTTAGAATGTACTGAGTTAGACTGTTTGATTTTAAAAATCACTGATTTATTGGTGAGTTTCATTAAGGAAAATGATTAAATGAACTTTGCTTGGGATTGAAGCAGAATTTCCAGTGGTTTCTGAAATGATCCGAAATATACATACTTCTGGTATTCTGTATTCCATGCTTATGTGAAGTGGTATTCTCAGCATCAATAATTACAGAATCCAAATTTGTGTCCTGTAGTAGGAAATGTTCAGCTAAGATTTAATTCTTTAAGTAAAAGTGAACAAGCACATCCATTTCATCATTATGCAAATTTAATCTTTAGTAACTGGTAGAATTACAGGCATATTAAAGAATTACTTTAAAATAAATTTTATAATTAATTATTAAAAATGCTTGGTTTGTATTTCTAATTTTTGCACCTATATGCTTAGGGTCACATAAAAATTTCTTGGACAAAAAGAAATTAATACTAGGAGCTGGAGCTATGGGCCAGTGGTCAAGTACCCTTTCAGATGACCGAGGATTGAATCCTAGTGTGCCCACATGACAGCACACATCTGCCAGTAACTCCAGTCCCAGCAATCTGACACCTTCTTCTAGCCTCCACAGGCACTGCATACATGTGGTGCACAGACATACGTGTAGGCAAAACACACAAACACATGAAAAATTTTTTCTTGGCCAAAAGGAGTCCACAAGTGAAGAAAAAGTAAGAACTCCTATTCTTCATTAAAGCCCAATTTTAGGATGTTTCCATTATTGTAAAGTCTTTCATTTCATTCGCAGCCAATTCCTACTTTAGCATGTAACCCCAGACAGCACTGATTTATTTTCTGTATCTTTAGTTTCACCTTGTTTAGAAATTTCCTATACATTCCTTGCTTAGGATTTTTTAAAATGTGGGTCTGGTTTCTTTTACCTAGCATCATGTTTTGTTGTTCATTGTTGCCTGCCTGCCTGCATCCCTCTTTCCTCCTTTAACAGTCCTCTGATCCAGCCATATTTTAAGCATAGGTTTGTTTTCCTGCACCGCAGTGTTCCAGGTGTGTACCTTCCATTTCCGCTACGCAGCCCTGGAATCAGGCCTTTCTTCACGTAGCCCTGGTTCTTTTTATTTACTTTTCTTTCAGTTGTCTTCTTCATATCTAGAACAAATTGGTTCTTTCCCAAATCTGTTTGGCTTCTTCAAAGGCATTAGTTAGGATAAAGGCTAAGTTTCTGTAACAAAGAGATCCTAAAATACGGAGGCTGAGTTAGGATAGAAGATTGTTCCCTTCTCATGTCATAGTCTNGAAATAGTGCAGAACTCGAGAGGAGGCTCACTGTAGACTTTGCAAATTCTACTGACTCAAGTTTTATCAACCATCTGTGCACAAGAAGGGGAACTAGGGAGGGTAGAGAAACACATGCATTTCTCTTGAGGCAAAACACAGTATCACACATGACTGTTGACAGTCCATTATTATCACCTCATCAGAGTTCAAACAACCTTCAAAGGAAGTTAGTAAATGTAGTTTCCAATGTGTGACATCTACATATCCATATAGTAATAGAGGGAGATACCCAGTGTTGACCTCTGTCCTCTGCAAAACCCACAAATACATCTGTCTCCGTGTACATGTGCACACATGAACATGCATACATACAGCATACACATAAAGAAAAAAGAAAAACCTAGAAGTTCCTAGAGAGAAAATGGCATTGGTAACTAACTATTCTTTAGTGTCCCACTCATTTTGCAGTCTTTCAGCATATTGTTCTTTTCAACTGTTACAATGAATAGGGAACTTTGAGATAACTTAAAATGTACAAGAACAGTAGGAATGATTTTTTCAAATAAAGCATGCCAATGGAATGGGTCGGAGAGTCAATGATAAAGGACTTTAGTTCCAGCCCTAGATGGATACAATTGACTTTAGAGTAAAAATAGAACTTTGTCTAATTTTGAAGAAGGTTTAAGAAATGGCAAGTGAGTTTTATTAACTGACCAATAGGCATACATTGGATTTTACAATAATTACTATTCATTAATCTTTCTTGCTTGCTATATGGTTCTCACTGATTAAAGACACAGCATTGAACAAATCAGAATTCGGCATTTATATTATTTACATCTTAGCAGAAGAAAACCACCATGAACAAATGAAATATATATTAAACTACATAGTTAAAATCCTGTGGGGAAAAACAAAACAGATGAGAGATAGTGTTGGGTGGAGGATTGTAGTTTCAGATAGAATGGGGGAATGCTCTGAGCAAATCCATGAAGTACAGAAAATGTGAGCAATGATAGTAAGAGGGAAGACCATTTCAGGTAGAAGGGTCTATGGGTGTGTGCTCAAGGGACATCAAGGAGGAGGTATATGTATGTGGAAAAAAAGAGGGAAAACAGTTGCAGGTGAGTTCACAGATAATGAGACATCTTCTAGTCCTTACAACTTTGTAGAGCATTTTGATGTGATTGTAAGGATACAGTGCTTCCAGAGGGTGTGTGTGTGTGTGTGTGTGTGTACATACGTGTACTCAGTACTGGGGATTGAATCACACATACCAGGCAGGTGTTCTACTTCTTTTTCAATTTAATTTGTGTGTATTGGTGTTTTTCCCTCATGTATGTCTTTGTGCCACCTGCATGCAGTACTGTGGAAGCGAGAAGATGTCAGATCCCTTGGGCTGAAGTTACAGACATTTGTGATCTGCCTTGTGGCTACTGGGAATTGAACTCAGGTCCTCTGCAAAAGCAGCAAGTTCTCTTAACTGCTGAGCCATCTCTCCAGTCCTTTTTATTTTGAGCCAGGGTCTCACCAAGTTGCCCAGGCAGGCCTTGAACCTGCAATCCTTTTGCCTCAGCTTCTCATGTAGGTGGGATTATATGCCTGTAGTACCAGGCCCAGTTAGGATTTAGGCTTTTAAAAAAGAAGTTGCAGTAAAGTGAATATAACAAGAATATTGGCATTTAAACCATGGTTAGAAGTAAAATTTATTGACATTAAGTACATTCACACTGTTCTACAACATCACTGTTATTTTCTTTTTTTTTTGTTATTTTCTTTCAGTTATTTATTTTTTATACACTTCCAGACTGAGTCTTTATCCATTAAGCAACAATTCCTCTCCCAGCCCCTGGTAACTTCTAGTTTGTTTTCTATTTCTATGAATTTGCCTCTTCTTGATATTTCATGTAAGCACAATCATATAGTATTTTTACCTAACATTTCACTCAGAATAATGTGTTCAAGCTTCATCCCTGTTGTTGAATGTATTAAAATCTCAATCTTTTTTATGGTCATATAATATACATTGTAGGCATATGCCATTTTTAGTTTGACCACTTACTTGTTAATGAATATTTAGGTTGTTTTTCATCTTTAGCTATTGTGAACATCACTGCTGAGAACACTGATATACAAATATTGGGTTGAGTCTTTGGTTTCAATTCTTTGAGGTATATACTTAGAGTTGGAATTGATGGAGCACAGAGTGATTAGATCCTTAGTGTTTTAAGGTCCTTTTAAGGATGGGCATGGTGTTTTCTGCAGTAGTTGTACCAATTTACATCCCCACTAGTACAGTTTCAGGGCTCCAGTTTTTCTACATCCTTGCAAACACTGGTTATTTTCCACTTTAAAATTATAGTCATCCTAAGCTAGGAAAACAACAACAACAACAAATATCCTGAGTGAGGTAACCCAGACCCAAAAAGACAAATACATAAAAAAGTAGTTATTTGCTTATATGTGAATGTTAGCTGTTAAATCTTCAATAAACAAGCTATAATCTGTATAACCACAGAGGTTAGGTATAATGGACTATGGGGGAGGGAAGGATCTCCCCGGGAAGGAGTAACAGAATGATAGTTATCTATGGACAGGGGCAGGGTACCTGGAACACGAGGATCAAATGGTAAGTGGGGGTAAGAGGAGGTAAGGGATGGAATATGGTAAGGGACAGCTAAAACTAAAGGCCATTTAAGGGGTTATATGGAAACCTAATATAGTAGAAGCTTTTCAAATATATACATGTATGAAAGAAATCTAAATAACAGAGGAGACAAAGCCCCAACTAGACATCTCATTTCATCAAATTAAATCTCCAGTGCTGGAAATGGGTTACATTTGATTGAATTGTTAGCCAAAGAGGCACCATGGAAATCCCCAAATAACCCAAATTATTGCCAAGGCGATTGATTGCTCTTCAAAAACTAATGGTAAGGTCCTCTTGCTACAGATACACCTACATAATTTACTGAATATGGAGAAGACAGGTTGGTGCCTGACTAGTGTTCATAGTACTGGAAGGTACTCGGCATACTACCAGAGGAGAAAGTTTAAATACCAGCCCAGCTACAAACCTTGTAACCTACAGTGATGACTGCAAGATACACTGGTGCAATAGTAGCACAAAAGTTGTGGGAGTAACCAACCACTATCTGATTGAAGTTAAGGCCTACTCCATGAGATAGAACCCATCCCTGCCCCTTCTCTGGTGGCCAGGAACCTGAGATTAGTTANATAGGCCATATACCTAGGAGAAAATGGAATATTACTGTTCCGCTAAAGGAACATAGCAATAAAATGACTCCTAACGACATTCTGCTATGATCATAGATCAGCATCTTGCTCAGCCATCATCAGAGAAGCTTCTTCCTGCAGTAGATAGGAACAAAGATAGAGAACTGTAACTGAACAATGTGTAGAGAGTGAGAAACCTCTCAGTCCTAAATGAGATGTCCCCATCAAATCTCTCTCCTCAGAACACAGGGAACTCTATGAAGAGGAGGTGGAAAGATTGTAAGAGCCAGTGAGCATGCAGACACCAAGGAAGTGAGGCATTCTAGACATAACAGAACTAAAGAACATATAAATTCATAGAGACTGTAGCAGCATGCACAGGGTCTGCAGGTCTAAGCCAGATGGGGTTCCATGCTACCAGGAGAAGTAGATACAAGCCCCCTACCTTAGCCCAGAAGCTATCTCCAATTGATAATCACTTGCAAAATAAAAATTGTTTGTTTTTCCAGTAGAGGAGTCTTACTGGTTATATAAACCACACTTAAGGACAGGCTCCATGCCCAGCAGTAAGAGCCAACATAAAAAGAACTCAATGGTATTTTTGGAGGGTTTTGTTTTATGTTTTTGTTTTTGTTGTCTTTGTTTTTGTTTGTTTTGTTGCTTTGTTTTTTGTCTCCCAATGCTTTATATGGACTTTTTTTTCTTACAGAGCTTTTGTTATATATTTGTTTTTATGGGTTTTCTTTTTGTGTGAATGTGTGTATCTCAGTGTCAGTATATGTTTCTTGTGCCCCCCTCTGTTTGTTTTGTTTTTTGAGACAGGGTCTTACTATGTACCCCTGACTGTCCTGGAACTTCCTACGTAGCTTATACTGGCCTTGAACACAGAGATCCTCCTCCTTCTACCTTCCAAATGCTGGAGATAATAGTATGCACCACCACACTCAACTTAATTCTTCTTTTATTTTTTACATTTATTTACTTACTTAGTGCATGTGTCCACACATGTATATGTGGGGGGCACATGTGCCACAGTGCGGAGGTGGAAGTCAGAGATAACTCATGGAAGTTTTCTCCTTCTACCATGTGGATCCTGGGAATCAAACTCAGGCTATCAGGCTGGACACTTCAGGAAGAACTTCTACCTGCTGAGCCATCTTGCCAGCCCAGCCCACAACCCTAACTCTTAATATTATTTGTTCTCTTTTTTTAGAGACGGATCTCATATCCCAGGCTAGTCTCAACTCACTGTGTAGCTGTGATCTTCCTGACAACCTCATCTTCTACTCTACCTGGAATTACAGACCTACATCACTACACCCGGTTTACCTTATGTTGGGGATCAAACCTAAGGTATCCTATATACCAGACAAGCACTCCAACAACTGAACTATATTTCTGACCCTAATCCTAACATTTCGAAGGCAGTTTTACATTTTATCTAAACAGTATCTCTACAGCTG